>CM068297.1:63833676-63850288 GCA_034768395.1 Linum lewisii | reverse complement strand
AGAAAATGTTCGGGCCGTTCAAGATTCCCGGCTATTTCCCCGAGGACGTCCCAAGCCACCCATGAAACGGGAAAAAAAATTCACGCTCGCCGGGGGTCCCCCGAAGCTCTATTCTTTGAATTGAGAGCATAAGGGAGATCCTGAGTTGGGATGCCCCCTTAACACGTCCAGGTATCGTCCAGCTCAAGGACTTAATCAAGAGCGCTTCATGGGAGGCAACCCACGGCGGGGAGTAAGTTTTAGTTTGTGTCGAACTCCGTTTTTTTAGAGTCAGTTCGGGGGAGCCAAAAGTGTCTTTTGCATGATTTCTTATTTTTCATTTTGTGATTTGTGTGTCCTTGGTGCAATTCCAAGTTGTTTGAGGTTGTTCGATTTTTGTTAAAATTAGTATGATTTACGAAGTTTGCCGGAATTGGAAAAATGTTTTAAGCAGTGTAGTCAAAATCGCGATTTTTAATCTTAAATCGTACGATTTTACGATCTCACCTATGAAAAAAACGATCCTGATTTCATACAAAAATCGTGGGCCTTCAAAATGGGGTTTGAAATCGAGAGAAAAATCGTTAAAATGTAAAATCAACGATTTTACATTTTTATACGATTTTTAATTTTCCTGACTAGACAAAATCTCAATGGGTTGGTTTCGGTTTTTTTGGTTCAACCTGAGAATCTAACCCTTTTTCCCCAAATCCCTCTTTTCCCAAAATAACTCGCTAAACCCTAATTCTGCAAAATCGAAAGTTTGATTCTTCAACAACTCTCGCCGGCGCTACTTCTCCTTGATTTTTCTCCGTTTCTCACCGGCGGTCCCTTCCTCGGCTGCAGTCACCAACGTCGCTTTTGGCGTCGACGACTTCCTTCTTTTCGCCCCTTCGTCGTCATCCGATACTCCAATTCTTCTCCAGCTTCGTCGTCGTCCGTTCTCTGCGTCGGCGATTCTTCTCCGTTTCGTCATCGTCCCGTCCCTTCACCGTCGACTCGAGACTTCCTTCTTCCCTCAGTCCCTCCTTCGCCGGCCCTCCCTCACCATCTAGCATCTTCCCTCACTCGGCACAAGGTCAGCAACATCATTTCCTTCTCCCCTGCTTCAAGTCAGTAAGTCAACCTTCTTTGTCCTTCCCGTCGATTCCCTCCTTCCTGCAAGCTCCAGGTCTAATTAAATCTAGACTTATTTATACCTTCATCTTTCCCAAAAATTGATCATTCATACCTTCCTCTTTTCCAAAATTGACTCATTCATATCTTCCTTTCCCAGAAATTGAAGCAAGGAGGGCGGAGGCTACATCGATCAGAAGTTCAAAACTTCAACCACCAAACTAAAACAGTTCATTTCATCTACGGTTCTACCTGCTTCAAGTAATTACTCTGTACTCCGCAATCTCACCCCTTGTCCCTTTTCCCTACGGTTCTATGGTTCTCACTTCTCCCCAAAATAGTAGTTTCATTTTCACTAAGCCATCCATGTACGATCCCTTGAGCATATTTTTAAACTCATTGTTTAAATTTTTTGTTATAAGCCCCCATATTAATTGTTATAAGAGTGTAAAATTTTAAAGTTTATTAACATATTATATTTATTAATAAGTATTTATAATTTTTTTATTGGGACATAAAATCTTTACATTTTACGATTCCGTTTTCCCCCTAATTTTCGTTTTTCCGTGGAATCATTTTTTTTTAACTCATTGTACAAGATTAGTACATTATGGGGTTTTTGTATCTCCCCCCTAAATTTTCATGGTATCCAACTCCGACGTGCTTTTCCCCCTCATAATAAACACACAAATCCTTTTTTGTTCTGAAAATTTGAGAGAAAAAAAGGAGAGAGAAAATAAGAAAGAAATTGAAAATTTTGAATTTTGAAAATGGAGAGGAAACAAGGTGTCTTCCAATTAATAGGACATTTTCTGTAATTGTTTTTAAGTGTCATTCGTAATATTGTTTTGCCCAAAATACCCCTTGGGGTAGCTCCACTTAAACCCCTGGGATTAATCCGAAGGGGCCCCTTTTATAACGTTTAGTATTCTGAAGACCCTTCAGCATAGGACATTAAAACCTGTGGTGTGTTAATCACTTCCCAACCAATGTGGCAACCTTTTGGGGGGGGGCCCATGCTTTCTCCCCCGGGACCAATTGGGGCAACCTTTGGGAGGGCCCCAAAGCTTTCCTTTTTTCCCCCTCAATTTAGTTTCCCCTTTTAATTTTGTTACTTGGAAACAGGGGTCGATGCCTAACCAACTCCTCTTCAGGGTACCCTTATCACTATGGTTGGTTTCCCCCTTTATTTCTCCCCTTTTTCTTCTTAGACAACTACAAACACTGAAAATCCTCCTCAAGTTAGGGTGAGGGATTAACCCCCACTGAAAATATATTAAGAAAAATTTATCTTTAAACCAAACCGGGGTCATCCTTAGCTTCGATCTTGGCCGAAGACACCAAATTCCGCAACCAAAGAAAATATTTCGAAAATATTCAGTTCTACACAAATCATTAACAATTTCCTCGACACCCCCACATATCAATTAGATCATCTTCTTGATAATTACCATCATCGTAAGGTGGACTCATAAAAACACTCAATCGAGAGGGTTGGTTTTAAATACACCAAAACTTTCAGCACACTAATAGGGGGTAGTTAGGTGAAGTACACTCCATTCCTTTGAAAAAAATAAAATGGTCCCCCCCCCAATAGTTGCAATTTGCTTCCCTAAAATGATGGAAAAAAATTTGCCAAAATAATAGGGAAAATATGTTTATGGCGGGAAAACGGGCCCAAAGGGGTGCCTTTCGTAAATAGAATTTCAACCCTTGATAAAAAAAAAATTTCCCTAAACAAATGAAAACAACAACAAAAAATTAAGATTCATACAAAAATTAAATAAAAAAATTTACCCAAACACAATTTTATATGAACCACTACAATATTTCAAATTTTTTCCCTTAATGTATCTCTTTGTCAAATATTGATGTATAAATATCAAATTAGTTTTAAAAATCAACACAAAGGAAAAAAAAAGAGTAAATGAGTTCAAATTTCAATCAAGAGAGGGAAGAATGAAGTATCCACAACCCAAACTGAAATAAACAAATCATAACAAAAAGGGGGAAAGAAAAAATTAAAAAAATCAAGAGGGATTGCGGAAGGGGAACATAATTCTAACTTTTGGGGATTTTAAATTTTTTTTATTCCCCAACTATTTTAGAAAGTTTGATACATGACTATTGGGGGTTTTGAGTTGGGGTTTGGGTTTTTCCAATGTACTTTTTTTGGGGTTACTGCCATGCGACAAGCAAATTCAACAGAAAAGTTGATGGGGGAAAAGATTTTGTACAATTTAAAACTATAATTCATTATTTATTTTTGGGGGAAATACTTAAAAGGTCCCGAAACTTAGGGTGTTTCAAATCATCCTAAAACTTTAACCCCTTACATAGTGGTCATGAACATTTTATAGAGAGTCCCAATCGTTTAAGTGTATTTTAAAACCATTTCGCATGCACGTTGACATTTATCGAAATATAATTTAAAATTCATTTAAATTGATTCAAATCTAGAATTAATCAATATAACTCCCAGATTTTTTTTGAACCCCAATTTATTAGGTAGATGAGTTTTAAAATTTAGTTTGAACATTTTTTAAGATGAATTTTAAATTATATTTTTCGTGAATGTAACGGTGACATGGCGAAATTTTGGTGAAAAAAGTACACTTATGAGTCTTTAGGATATCTTAAATATTTTTTTATAGTAATGGGCCCCCTTGAAACGGATTAAAAGTTTTAGGATGAGTTTTTTTAACCCACCCTATAGTTTTCGAGATTTTTTTAAGTATTTTGACTCATTTATTTTAAAGTTAGATTTTTGTACAAACCCAACGAAACGAATGGGGCTAATAACTACCAAATGTTTAATACAAAAAAAATTAAATACATATTCTAACAATAGTTAATGCGACGGAATGGTAATTATTACAAAACATTAGTTGTTTGTTGTCTTTTGGGAGGGGGGGTTTTCAGGGGGGTTCTTAATCCCCCCAATTCCCGAAAGTAAGTTTTGGAATTTTTTCAGTTTTGGATGAAAAATAAAATTAAGGGGGGTGCAAGGCCCCCCCGAATTACATGTTGCCCCCCATGAGTTTTTACCCCCTAACATCTCGTTACTATACTAAATCATCACCAAAAAAATTGATGATGTTTATTACTGATATTTATGTATGTTAACCCCCAAAATTGATCTATCAGAAACAATTATATATAAATATCAATTTTGTCCTTTTATGCCCCCATTAGTCAGCGTTTACAACATATGGGTTTTTTCATTAGGAAAAACATTAAGAAATCCGTTTTGGACACATGGCAAAACTAGGATGATCACTTTATTTTCATAAATGTGAAAAAGGATTGAATTAAAAAGGGAAGGAACGGGGCAGGAGAAAAAACCCCACCCCCACTCATACTTGTTCACAGCTTGCTTAATCATTAAGAATATATATGCTTCATATGATAATAACAGATTGAAGAAAAATGAAATTAGAAAGGTAAATAAAACGTGCATGCTTACAATTTAAAGATTAAAATTTTTAAAAGTGACTTAATCAGCAATTTCACGTGGGCTTGGAGGTTTTGTTTCATTAAATTAAAAGAAAAGGGATAAGGATTAACTATGTGTTCATATTTAAAGGACAAAAGAAAGGTTGGTAAGCTTATTTCCCCCAAACACGTCATCATATTGGATAATTATCAAGCTTATAATCATGGATGGCAGGTTTTTTTTTATTAAAGAAATGGATATTTAGTGCCAGGGGTGATATAAAAAAGGTTAGGCTTTTTTAAAGTGAGAAAAAAATGGTACATGACCTACGAAAAAGGAGAGAAATATCAGAATGTGGTTATATAAGTTCGTTTTGGGGAATTTAAGGTTTCGATTAAGAGTAACATAAAGGGTTTATCAATTGTTTTGGTGGGGGTTTCCTGCTACCCAGGGTTAGATTTTCCTTTTGTGTTTTTTAAATTTATTAAATTAATGCATGTTAGGTAGGGGCCTACAACCTGGGGCCCTTATGTGATTGCGGTTATTGTATGTATACATAAATCTGTTATTGTACTCGTTTCGCTTATTATAAAACCCCGATATATTTCGTGTTCTTTTGTATCTGATTGTGAAAAAATCCTTAATTTAGATTTAAGGAGAATAATTGGAATTGCTTGACAGTAATAGGGCCCCTTTTCTGGGGACTGTATGTATTATGTTGCAGAAAACCATGTAGGGGCCCAAATTTTGTGGGTAGGTCATTGGACTTTTTTGGGGGTAATCTGAACGGGTTTTTTTTCGAGGCTTTCCCCCGGGGAGTTTATGTTTAAACCCCCGGGGTTTGGGGACTCCTGTTTTCCCCCGGGGGGGTCTACCACATCTTGGGCCCGGGTTTTCCAAAATTTAAAAAATGAGCTAAAAATTTTTTTTTCGGGGGGGCCTTTTTGTGATATGATGTACTTTATTTGGTGATTTTAAGCCTTTATTACCAAAAGAAATCCCTTTTTGATCCTTAAATCCCCCTGTTAAAAATGTTTTTTGTATTTTTTTGTAATTTTTCTTTTTTTTTCCGGGGTTTTCACTTTGGGCCAAATTTCCCTTTCAAAAGGAGTTGTTTTTTGGTTTTTTGGTTTTTTGGGTCGTAGATTTTGACAAGGGCCGGGGGATAAACGGGGGGTTTACCCCGGGGCTGGGGGAGGAGTAGGCCAAAACAAGTTGGGGGGAAAATGCACTTTTTAGTGAAAAAATTTTTTGGGAAACCCCGGTTTTTTGGGGGCCAAAACCCCAAGCATTTGGGACACCCCATAAAAAAAAGTCTTTTTTTGGGGGAAAAAACCCCCAAAGGTTTTCCCAAAAAAACAAAAAAAGGAAAAAAAAAGGGGGGGTTTAAAAAGGAAAATTTCGGCGAAAATTTTCATAGTTTCCCCGAAAATTCAAGGCAGCCCCTGCTATTTATAGGGGGAAGGGGGGCAAAAAAATTTAAAAAAGCAGCTCATTATTATTTTTACACCCCCGATCATTTTTTTCCTCTAAATTCCCCCAAAACCCCCTTTTTCCCCCCTCATAAAACAACCCCTATAACCCCTTGGCAAGGGGGAAAAATTGGGGGTAAGGAGCTTGGATTGAAGCCCACACCTTGGGGGAGGAGCTTTGCAAAAGAGGATTGCCATGGAACCCTTGGTGACCATCTCTCTTTTTTTTCTTGTGCCCCTTGGCCTTGTGGTGTTTCCTGGTTTTCTTGGATTGTAGTGGTTTGCTAGGATAGAGGTAATTGTACAAAATGTATGTTTGGTTTTTGGATTGTATGGGGGAGGCCCTTATATTGTTGTTAATTCCATGATGGATATGCTTGATTGGTCTATTATTTTGTAATGTAATGCATGAGAGTGCTTGGATTACAGGGATTGTGGTCTAGGGTTGAAGGGAGTGTGTTATAAGAGATTAGATCTCCTCAATTCAACCATAGTTGCATGATTTCTCACTGTGCATTTTATCGAACACTTGGTGTGCATTAGGATTTTCATTCAATTGAACTTTGATTAGTCTTTTGATGATTCTCTTAGTGTGTTAGGACATTGGCATGAGAGTGTGGTGTCTAGCCTAGTGGTCATAGAGTCATAGGAGAGGGTTTGTAGCTTGGCATTTCATCAAACAATTTTAATGCATCTTAGTCACTTAGCTTGAGAGCGAGAGCCTAGGTTGAGTGGTTATAGGATAGGATTTGGTGCGACGAGAGTGCATTGGTCTATAGAAGGGATTTGCGTGGTCATTCAATTGCATCTCGATCATGTTTGGCTTGTTTGTGCATTTATACCTCTTGAGCATGATGAAACTATCTTTCCAAGTTAACCTCCTTTACCTTTGATTTTGCACCCTTTGATTTGCTTTCTTGTTAATTTCCTTTATGTTTTTATTTCCTTTTTCAAACTAAAACCAATTTCAAATGAATAGACCGTCCATGAACCGTGTGAGTACAAGCTTTTGAGAGAGCCCTCGTGGAATACGACCTTGATAGTTGTGAGTGAAAACCCACACGTCATGATACATGTTGCCATACTTGTTATGTGACTTGCTTGCACCTTAGCATGACCCAGGGCTCAAGGCTATCACTCAGTGAAGTAGCACTGACCCTTATTTATTTCCCAGACCCCTGAGTAGTCTGTGCAGGTGTACACTTGATTCTACAAGAGCTACATGCCACTTAGGAGAGCTATTTGGGTTGGCAAGCGTGGTAATGAGGCCAGGTAGAATCGGAAAGAATGTGTCTTGATCTCGTTCTCTGATTTTGATGTTTTCACACGTTTTGAGATATACTACCTTGTCATATGCATATGTCATGGTTAGTCACATATTGTGTATATGTCTATGTTCTGTAACCTGTCCGGTACCATATGATGTCAGTGTGACTAAGTATATGAGAAATGCTTGTTGGAATGTATGGAAAAGTGAAACGCTATAGTATCTGTGGAGCATGTGACTCCTGTGAAACGCTTGTGGTATCTGTGGAGCATGTGACTCCTCCTCTGTTATGAGTTCATGAGGAACTTCTGTTGGGTCATGATTAAATGAAGACATGAGTTTTCAGACCATTACGAGTTGTTTTAAAAAACTCTTAAAGAGATTTACTTGAGTTGTGACAAAAAACAGTTTTCTTGTGATATTCGTGCATCGTAACACCCTTGTTAGTGTTCCGCTGTATTTGATTAAGTTCTGTCTGGTTGGGGTGTTCCAAGTTGGTATCAGAGCTGGTTGTCTTCTGCATTATAGGTATGTACTTTTTCTCTTGGGACGTCGCGAACCCCAAAAGAGGGGAGGTATTCCATGCCCGTACTTGCACTGACGATCGAGCGGTCATGTCTTGTGTGATGCATTGTCAGTTGTACATGTGCATCACAATTTGAAAATGATTTTTGAAAACCTTTTAAAGTGAAAAAGAAGATTTCTGATTATCGAATGTTTTCTGAAAGAGGATCATTAAAAGACCATTTTCTTGCAAGTGTACACGGGAGTTTTGTGCAGGTGACGATGTTTCGTTGAAACCCGCCACTGCAGTACTAGATCAAGATAAGATGAAAAAGTTAGGTGGAGCCCCTTTTGGGGAGAAAGCTCGGATTTTCAAGCAGCCGTTGATTGGCTTCGTGATATGAGAATGGTGTATAGTCATCTAAACGCTACACCTGATGAGCGACTACGTTACTCTGTTTTTCCTGTCTCGAGGGCACGCGAGAACTTGGTGGGAGTCCATGACTAAAGTTGATGAGGATTCATTTGTTTTTAACATCGGGTCACCAAGAAAAAAACACTGGAAGATCGACCTGATGAGGAAGTCATTAATAGGATTTTAAAAGGAAAAGAACAGAAACCTCCACGGGTAAAAGAAAGAATTTATTTGCTTATCACGTGAACGATAAGGATTCCAACAAGGATACAAACAAAGGCAAGAACGACTAAGAAAGTTTTGTAGTAACATCTATGTTCCTATTACAAAAACCAATACTAGCTCTGTTTCTGACGGAAGATGCAGATGACACAGTAGTATCGGGAATAGTCTCCCCTGAAATTGCTTGTCTTTCACTTCCGAAGGTACGCTCGTAGACGTTTAATTTTCGTAAGAGACCGTTGATCATGACTTTGGCTCGATGTTGCATCGGGGGATCAAACCATGCAAAGTAATTGCAATGGATGTTCATCCTTTGTCTTAGACCAAGGGGATAGATGAGTTTTTCTCTGGTTAGTTTGAAATGATCGAAACTCAAAAAGCACTTTTTACTTACCGAGCGACGTCTTTTGCAGCTAAAGAACCTTCGCCCTGGATTCTCTTCGTCCAGGATGTGGTTATAATTGTGGCTTCCCGCACTGGCAAATGGGAATCGTAGCCATTTCGTGGATATAAAAAGAGATGAATGAGGTATTTCTTTTCGACCTCTACTCTGTTATCCGAGGCGTTTCGGTCCCGTCTATTTAAAGGGGCGAACCCTATTTTCCTAGCCTTTGACTTATTGGCCACCTCTCTTGTCCTTACGTGCCGACATGAGTGAGTGGATGGCGTCACAATTATTGTGACCGCTTTCCTTTCAAAATTGGCTTCCATAAAGATCAAGTTTTGAAAACTTGACCACCATCACCATATCTCTTTCATTTCTCTCCATTGATTAGTAAACTCTCTCAATTCCGAAAATGAGCTATCAAGAGGATGACGATGAGAGTGACGTGGGATTGGTAATCTTTGCTTTGATCCTCTTGTGTGGTAAAATTTTTGTTATCTGGAAGCTGACGTTAGAGGCAGTGAGGAACGACGTCGGGAACTCGATCGCAAGAAACTTGCATGATGGGGTAGACTACTATCCGCACAACTGATGTTGTGGTAACTCATGTTTTAAGTTGTGATCTTGCTTTTTGAGTTAAGGGAATAATGATTCAAATACTTAAAGGTGGAAGAGAAATTAGGGTTTGCATTTATTTGTAACCCCTCATTATTAAACTCCCAATTACAGGTGGATTACACAGGTGTGCCTTATGGGCTCCTATAATTAACACTGGGTGCTTAGCCCTGGTGAATGGAATTTTGTGCACCCGCCCTTTGTAGTACTGCAGGGTCACCCCCTCTAGTGTGTATCGGACATTCCAGATCCGTAGCAGACGCTGTCTGAATCTTGATGTTTCTCTTTAGCACGATGGAGATCGGGATTTGCAGATCTTGCAGTGATTTCCATATATCTTTGGGTGAATCCGGGTAGAAACCCCTTAGCTTGCCCGGTGCCTCTAGATGTGTCTTTGTGAACTGCAGTCTGTGCATCTGTGCGATCTTCGACTGCAGATCTGCTGGGAGATGAGAGAGAATCTCCATGAAGAGAGAGAGTTGACTGAGAGGGGAAACTCGTTTGACAGAATCCCTTCGGAATATCTTGCGGGTGTCACTCGGAACCGAGCCTCATCTGGGTTAAATACCCAAGCGAAGGGAACATTGATCTCTGATACAGGATCTACGTAAAGCTCTCGCTTTCGGCGAGGACGGTGGGCAGCTAAGAATCATCCACCGCATCAGCTCTACTTTTGAGGCACCGCTAAAGCACTGAGCCTGTGTTGTCATGTCATTCTCTTTACTTTTGACTTTCGAGTCCGAACGGCGGCTTTTTGGGCAAGCCAACCGTAACCTCTTCCTCTTTAAATCCACCCCCCTTCCTTTAAGTCATTCTCTAAAGAAAGATGGCTAGCTCTGATGAAACGGAAACCTTGTGTGGGATAAATTTCGTCCTTCTGATAGTCATTTTTCTCTTCGTGGCTATCACCTTCATCCTAAAGATATGCAAACATATAAATCGACGAAGGCGTCAAGAAAATCCTCCTGAAGGAACAATTCGGCGGAGTCGAACAGAAGACCCATCCCGCATGCCTTAGTATTTCCTCAAATTCATGATTGTATCCTTATTCTCTTTTTTGTGATTTTTGTCTGGGACCTAAGCATGTATGGTCTCAGACGGTGCTTACGTTCTTTAATCTCTGGCTAGTTGGTAAGAATTCTGTTTCCCAGAATCCCTGCGGATGACAGGTGGATCAAGAGATGCCAATAGAATGTATCGATACTCTAACTAATAAATTTAAGATGATCTGTATTCCACATTTGTCTACCCGTACTTGCCGACACTTTCAAGTGGGCAAGGCTCATTGATAACACCTTTCCTTTTCGTTTTCTCGAATGAAAAATTAATTTTTCCACGTGGTGAATTGTTCTGGGTTGGTTCAAGAAACAACTGATAAAGTGAAAACTATTCGTGAAAGACTCAGAGTGGCTCAAGATCGTCAGAAGTTGTATGCAGACGGTCGAGCTCGAGATGTAAGTGATGAGATTGGTGAAAAGGTCTTTCTTAAGGTATCTCCTTGGAAAGGTATAATGAGATTTCAGAAGAAGGGAAAGTTAGCTCCAATGTATATTGGACCGTATGATATCATTGGTAAGGGGGACCGGTGGCTTACGTTCTAGTTTTGCCTAGTGATTTAGAAAGAATTCATAATGTGTTTCGTGTGAGCATGCTGAAGAAGTATCATGTGGATCTTGCCCATATCATCAAACCTATTGAGGTAGAACTGAAAGAGGATTTGAGTTATCAGGAAGTGCCAGTACAGATTGTGGATTCACAAGTCAAAATTTTGAGAAGTAAGTGGATTCCCAGGGTTGAAAGTGGGGTGGAGAAATCATGAAAGTGAGACTGCTACGTGGGGAACGGAATCGAGTATGAGAAAGAAGTACCCATAGCTTGTGGATGCCCATCTGGCAGGTTAATCTCTGGTTGCATGACCTGATTGTTTTGTTGTGATCACCTAGCTATAAAAGATATTAAAGCTTGAAAATATGACGTGTTACGTGATCACATAATATAGGTATATTATATCTAAAATTTGGAAACTTGTCGTGTTATATGTTTATGTGAATCACCTAAAGGACAAAAATGATTAGTATCAAGATAGGGTTGTTAGAGACATATGCATAGTAAAGTTTAGATTTCGAGGACGAAATCTTTTAAGAGGGGAGGAATTGTAACATCTCGTTCAGACTATACTAAATCATCCACCAAACTAATATGATGATGTTTATTACCTGATATTTATGTATGTTAATCCAATTGATCTATAGCAGAAACAATTATATATGAATATCAATTTTGTCCTTTTATGCACCCATTAGTCAGCGTTTATAACATTATGGTTTATTCATTAGGAAAAACATTAAGATAATACCGTTTTGGACACATGGCAAAATTAGGATGATCACATTATTTTCATGAAATGTGAAAAAGGATTGAATTAAGAAATGGATGGAACGTGACAGGAGATCAAACCCCACCACCACTCATACTTGTCTCACAGCTTGCTTAATCATTAAGAATCATACTATGCTCTCATATGACTAATAACATGATTGAAGTAAGAAATGAAATTAGAAAGGTAAATGAAACGTGGCATGCTTAGCAATTAAAGATTCAAATTTTAAAGTGACTTAATCATGCAATTTCACGTGGGCATGTGAGGGATTGTTTCATCAAATTGAAGATAAGGATAAGGATTAACTATGTGATCATCACTTAAGGACAAAGAAAGGATTGGTAAAGCTTATTTCCTCCAACACGTCATCATATTAGGATAATTATCATGCATTATCATCATGGAGGTGGCAGACTTTTTCCATTAAGAAAGGGATATTTAGCTGCCTTGCGGTGACTATAAAGGAAGGCTTAGGCTTTCATTAAGTGGAGAAAATAATGGAGTACAGGACCTACGAACAGAAGGAGAGAAATAGTCAGAACGTGTGGTTATATAAGTTCGATTTGGGAATTAAGGTTTCGATTAAAGAGCTAACATCAAGGTTCTATCAATTGTTTCTGGTGAGGGTCTCCTGCGTATCCTACCGGGTTAGACGTTCCTTTATGTGTCTTTTAATTATTAAGAATTATATGCATGTTAGGATAGTGGCCTACAACCCTAGGGCCGTATGTGACTTGCTGTTATTGATATGTATACATGAATCTGTTATTGTACTCGTTCTACTTACTTGATATAATACCTGATATGATATTCGTGTTCTGTTGTGATCTGATTGTGATAACAACTCACTTAGATTGATGATTCAAGGAGAATAATCTGGAATTGCTTGATCACGTAGATAGGGCCCGTATGCTGGAGACTGTATGTATGATATGTTGCAGAAAACCATGTATGGCCAATTCTGCTAGGAGTAGGTCATTAGGACGGTTGAGCCTAATGACTGAACAGTTTTTTTTTCGAGGCTCTTACCGCGGAGAGCTGTATGTTTATGAAGTACCGGTTGGGTACTGCCTGTTCTGCCCGGGAGTCTACCAGCATACGTGAGCCGGGATCCCAGTTAAAATATGAGCTAACAAGTTAGGTTTACATGGTGACCTTATGTGATATGATGTGACTTTATTTGGTGCATTTTAAGCCTTCGATTAGCCTATGAAATGCCCTTGTTTGATCCTTAATATGCTTTTAGTGAAGTTTTGTGCTAAGTGTCCATTTGTTGTCCGGTTTCTAATCTAATCGATTTTGGTTCCAGTGTTGAAGTTTCACAAGGATTTTCAAAAGCAAAAAAAAAAAAGGGGGTTCAGCAATGAGGAAATTGAATTTGAACTTGACATTGAATCTCCTTTCCACAAAGAAGATACACCTTCCCTACCCAAAACAGAAAAAGAGATGCTCCAAATACACATCAAAATCAGGCCGTTAGCATTGATCAACAACCTTATAATAGTCAACAACAACATGAGAAACTTTTATCTTCATGTTTCTTCTTCAATTCAACCACTCACTCCGAGATTCTTCAACTTTGTTGTAATCAACACTACGACTCAGAAATGTGTTCCCACGTAGATCTAAAATTGGGTAAAAATTTGATGAACAATATTTCCTTTCCGAAACCTTCCATTCCAATATATATCGATGAAATCAAACATCATATGAAATTCGAATTTTTTCTTCAAATCCCTGTGGACAATAACAAACCCATGTTTATTTTCAAATGTTAGCCACTAATGAAACTGAAGAAGTTTGAATTAGACATACCTAAATCCATAGTTTGATTGTCATCCACTTTTTGGATCGAAGAGATTGGAAAAACCATTCAATCAAATAACGACAAATTTTTCAAGGTAGAAAATTTTGCAATTAGCATGGAAGAAAGGAGATGTAGAAGCTTCAAGAAATTGTTCGGGATAATAACAAATTAAGGGGTATTTTGCTTTTTATAGATAAACATAAAGTTTATATGTAACTCTTTTTAATTTGTGATCATTATTGTATTCCAAATTAAAGATCATAGTAAAAGTGTATTTTTTATGAATAGTAAAAGTGTATTTATAGATTAACTAATTAATGTTTACAATCAAACATCACTGTTTTTTAATTTTTAATATTTAGGGATTCTTTCTATCTTTTCACCACAATTATCTTAACTAATAAATTAGTTATTTTTATCATATTCTCCATTTAACTTGTCAAAATTATTGTGTAAAATCAAGACCCATATTTTATGGAAGATAAGCTCAGGGGTCAAAATCATTGAAATATTCAAGAGTAAATATTAATTCATCATCCATATTTGAACTATTTGTTCAATCTTAAATCAAAATAAGGTTCAAATATGTTATTAACTATTTTAGTATAAATATCACTTAGTTATTGTTCACCACATTGTATAATATTTATAAAAAAAAAGAAATTTGGATACCTATATGAATGACACCCACGATGCCATGTTGAGGAGCAAGTTAATGATGGTTATGTTGGAAAAAAAAAATCAATTAGAATAAATAGAACATAATTGAAATCGAAAGAAAATTGTAATCGAGGTTTGTGTTTGCACAGTTTTCTTAAGATAGATTCGCCTTACACAATGACATTTTTCTCCCATGACTAGGGCTGTTGACGAACCAAGCCGTTCGTGATCGGCTCGGTGTTCGGCTCGAGAAAAGCTCACTCGTGACTCGGCTCGATTTTAAATGAGCCAAGCTTGAGCCAGGGCATGTTCGACACGATAGGCTCGCGAGCTGGCTCGAGCTCGAGCTCGAGAGCCAACTCGAATACTAGCCCCACTATATGACTTATTATAAACTCAATAATGAAACATGTGGTTTACCATATTCAATAAAAACTTGTAAATTTTAGGATAACTTGTTTCTTAGCTTGACTCATTGATATTTTTTGTCCCACAAACTTCAAATTGGGCTAAAATTGGACGCATCAAATGGTTTTAATGACCTAAGTTGGACTTGAACTCGAGTTTGGCTCGTTAAGTGTAGTTAACGAGTCAGGCTCGAGTAGGCTCGAGCTCGTCACGAGCTTAAAAATTCTAGCTCGAGTTCGAGCTCGAGCTCGTCTAAAAAGCAACGAACCAAGCTTGAGCATAGTGAAGTTCGGCTCGGCTCGATTCGTCAACACCCCTACCCATGATACAACGATCTCAACGGTGTTTTAAACACTGCCAAACGCAACCACGCTTGAGCAAAGCGACAACAAAAAGACCGACAAATGGAAAGAAAGGAAGAAGACTGAACTTTTGGGAGAGAGAGATTTGTATTTGAAGATGTGTAGAAAACTGAAGGAGTAAGTGGGTATTTATAGGGAAACATTCTAGAGCAAACCCTTTAATTGAGCAATGTGGTATAAAACCACTTTCTCACATTGCTCTTTTTCCCACCATGATACTTTGAGAATCAATTTCACATTCACCTTAAATTAATTTTGGACATAAATTTTAACAAAAAAAAATGAAAATACAGAGACAGTGTAGTCAAAATCGCGATTTCAATCTTAAAATCGTACGAATTTACGATCTCACCTATGAGAAATGATCCTGATTTCACTACAAAATCGTGGGCCTTCAAAATCGGGTGAAATCGAGAGAAAAATCGTTAAAATCGTAAAATCAACGATTTTACGATTTTATACGATTTTTGTAATTTTCCTGACTAGACCAAAATCTCAATGGGTTGGTTCGGTTTTTTGGTTCAACTTGAGAATCTAACCCATTTTCCCAAATCCCTCTTTTCCCAAAATAACTCGCTAAACCCTAATTCTGCAAAATCGAAAGTTCGATTCTTCAACAACTCTCGCCGGCACTGCTTCTCCTTGATTTTTCTTCCGTTTCTCACCGGCGGTGCTTCTCCTCGGCTGCAAGTCACCAACGTCGCTTTTGCGTCGACGACTTCCTTCTATTCGCCCCTTCGTCGTCATCGATACTCCAATTCTTCTCCAGCTTCGTCGTCGTCCGTTCTCTGCGTCGGCGATTCTTCTCCAGTTTCGTCATCGTCTCGTCCCTTCACCGTCGACTCGAGACTTCCTTCTCCCTCAGTCCTCCTTCGCCGGCCTCCCTCACCATCTAGCATCTTCCCTCACTCGGACACAAGGTCAGCAACATCATCTTCCTTCTCCACTGCTTCAAGTCAGTAAGTCAACCTTCTTTGTCCTTCCTGTCGATTCCCTCCTTCCCTGCAAGCTCCAGGTCTAATTAAATCATAGACTCATTCATACCTTCATCTTTCCCAGAAATTGACTCATTCATACCTTCCTCTTTTCCAGAATTGACTCATTCATACCTTCCTCTTTCCCAGAAATTGAAGCAAGGAGGGCGGAGGCTACATCGATCAGAAGTTCAAAACTTCAACTCACCAAACTATAACAGTTCATTTCATCTACGGTTCTACCTGCTTCAAGTAATTACTCTGTACTCCGCAATCCTCATCCCTCTGTCCCATTTCCTACGGTTCTATGGTTCTCACTTCTCACCAAAAATAGTAATTTCATTTTCACTAAGCCATCCATGTACGCATCCCTCTGAGCATATTATTAACTCATTGTTATAATTCTTTGTTATAAGCCATCCATATTAATTGTTATAAGAGTGTATAATTCTAAGTTTATTAACATATTATATTTATTAATAAGTATTTATATATTTTTTTAGTTGGGACATAAAATCTTACGATTTTACGATTCGATTTTACGATTCCGATTTCACCTAAGTTTTCGATTTTACGTGGAATCACGATTTTAACTACATTGGTTTTAAGA
>CM068297.1:62970288-63118431 GCA_034768395.1 Linum lewisii | reverse complement strand
TTATTCTTTACTAACTGAATAATTACAATTCAAATGTGAAAATGATTGGAAAAAAGGGAAAGATGGGGCGGGCTCGGGGAGTGAGTTGTGGAGGCGGCCGAAGTTCATTGGGTTATTTGTTTGGTTCTGAGAATGAAAACAACAACATCAACAATAACAACAACGACAACAACTCTACTTCTTCTTCTGCATCCAACAAATCATTACCCACTAAAACCGAGGATAAAATTAACATTTCGCCAATTAAGAAGGAGGTCATTGATCAATCAACCAAGACTACACCCAGTAGACTAAAGAACAATTATTATAGGTCTGATGGCCAAAATTGTGGCAACTTCATCACGGTATGTCATATCTATAATACATATCTTTCATATATACTTTATTAATTACTTCCATGGTTATAATGTTATGGGATCGACCTCCTACAGTGCTTTTAAGTCACTGTAATTATAATAACTTGGACTTAGTAGATTTTGTTACGTAAAATATAATTTCTGTTACGTAACATATAACTATCTTATGTGACAGTTACAAATAAGTATTATGTATGACTTACGTAATTGCATTTGATATTACATAACAATGTTAATTTACATGTTACGTAAGAATTATCATTCATCACGTAAGGCTTACGTAACAATTGATTATCTTACATAATACTTATAAATGATCGTTACGTATGGCTTACGTAATGACATCTTGACTTACGTAACAAGGTTAATTTTACAAGTTATGTAAGAAATAACTTTGTTACGTATATCTTACGTAATAGCCTTTAGTCGTACGTAACGAGTTTAATTTGACATGTTAGGTAAGAAATATTTTTCAGTATGTAAGGCTTACGTACTAGCTTATTTTCTTACGTAACAAGCTTAATTTGACATGTTACGTAAGAAATACTTTTTATTACGTAAGACTTACGTAACATAACTTCAAGTCATCTTCCTTGAAGTTAAGTCAAGTCACTGTAGTAGATCCTTAATGCCTATATATTGACTTTATTCTTATCAATCTCTCATGTTGCGATGAATTGCAATCACTTTTCATCAAGAGAAGGGATTAATTCACCAAATGATGTATTTACCGAATAAAAATTAACTCAATTTCATCTACTTGATACTCCCGGTATGAATCACCAAAGAAAATTACCGTAAATTGCTAAACTCTGTTGTAACGAGAATAAGAACTCATATTCTAAATTGCAGGATCGACCTACGACAAAAGTTCATGCGGCCCCAGGAGGAAGGTCTTCATTAGGCTATTTGTTTGGTGATCAGGCCAAAAATTGACATATTCATGTTGTTATAAGATATGCGTTGGCTTATGTTTAAGCATCAATTATGGGTTTTTGGATTTGAATTTATGTTCCCAATTTTATGCCAAATGAGTTGGAGTATTTTGTAATATAGATAAATGTGTTAAGACCACTTTACACAATTAATAAATAAGTCCATGTACTATAAGAGGCTCTTTCTCTCCTTTGTTACTTTTGCCATATTGATAATTAGCTCCTCTTGTTAAATATTTAGGTCCATTTGTCGTTAATTTTTTACAAAGAAGCATGTCGTGTCAGACCATGCCTGAGATTGTCAACTAATTGAGAGTAACGACAAATTGAGTGTACAAAGTAGGTTGTATAGTATATGGGGTAATCACACATGTGATTATTGTTGATGACATGAAATACTCCTCCTCTAGAAATTAACGATAAGTGCGTCGAATCTTTGATAGAAGGAGCTAACCATCAAATTGGTCAAAGTAAAAAGAAGAAGAATGAGCAATTTATAGTACATATGACTGCTTGTTAACCTCGTAACGCAAATGGAGAAAAGTACCATAATCCCTTTCAATTTTTTACCCTTGTTATGTTATGGTAAATTACATATTTAGGTCCCTTCTATTTGGTCTATGTACACACGAGCTCTCTATCTTTAATTTTTTATATTGTTGTTCTTTACTTATACTCGTTGAATATATTCATTTAAAAAAATAGGGCTCATTTTTCGCATGGAAATAGATTGTTGAGGAAATTGATAAATTCAATAAAATTTGATTGTTGGGGAAATTGTCAATTCCTCTAGAATTAAATTTTTAGTTTTCCTGTCTAATGACGATCATGAAAGGGAATTAGCAAATTTCCTTCAATTCCCTTTATTCAAAAGGAATTTCAAATTCATGTTGGAGCTGGATCTGGGTGGAGGGAGGAATTCAATTCCATAGATATTGGATGGATAATTAGATACGGAAAACAAGAAATTTGAAAAATGTGACCCCGTAATTCCATTAAAAGTGACATTCAACACATCATCAAATCCAAACTCCAGTTTCTTAAAATTCCACGTTAAACGAGTTTGATTACCGATTTCCCAACTTTCTCTCACATCCCTCATCTTTGATAGCATTGGCTGAAAATAGGAGGGATTTTTTCATCATGAAAAAATAAGACCTGGACCAT
The DNA here is from genome assembly GCA_034768395.1 of Linum lewisii. Lineage (NCBI taxonomy): Eukaryota > Viridiplantae > Streptophyta > Magnoliopsida > Malpighiales > Linaceae > Linum > Linum lewisii. The sequence goes on along the minus strand of CM068297.1, from coordinate 63,115,973 downwards.
TAGATCTTATTATAACTAATGACACTAGAATTAGCGCGTTCATCTCGCCGTATTTAAGCGATATACCACATCTCTTTTTTATGTGTGTTTATTTCCCCTAGGCCCTTATTAGGGCCATTTAATGTCATTTCGGGTTGTTTTGATGAGAGTTTAGGTCACCATTCTAGATGACTTTCCTATGAGTTGATGCTTTAAACGAGAACCAAATATGAGCTCAAACGAAGCAGAAATCATCGAAGGAAGCAAGTATGGATAAAAAGTTCCATTTCCTAAGTTAAAAGTGTCCCGACGCACTTTTCAATGTAATTTGGGCGCACTTCTGGAACATCATTTAGATATTGGATGAAATAAGCCAAGAAGTGCGCCAAACACAACCAAAAGTGCCCTAGCACAAAACACACGTTTAGGTTCCATCCGGGCGCACTTTTGACCCTGTTCGAATTTCAGCACTTCTCAATTTAGGTTTCTTCCCCAATTGAGGAGAATTCACCCATTTGCAATTTTTTACGATTTGGCTCTTGAGAGATGATTTTTTGCCCGATTCAATGTAATTCAGACTTTTGTTCATCTGATTCAGTTTCATAATTATCGATTCCAGTTCTTGTTTGATCACCTAGAATTGGATTATGTTTGGTTAGAATTGACTTGACCAATGAGTTTTCTTCCATTGGAACATTGAAACTTGCATGTTAGGTTGGTTAGACTAGATCGTCGTTAGGAACAGTTCTCAGTTCTAATACTTGTGCACCAGCTTTGTTTTAGATGCATGAGCGATAGAGCGGTCTACATCAATAGTTTCGTAGCAAGGTTAGCAAACACGAGAGTGTGTGATCTCAAGTCAAAGGGTAAGGAGAACTATGATGACTTATGGATATTTGTTTTGAATTGCATGAAAGCCTATCCTGTTGAGCATCCCCGTTAACTATCTTAGTTACCTAGGGGGATTCAAGTTTATACCTTGTTCCCAATTATCTTAAACCCGCTCATCTTAATCATTGCAATCTTGCATCCCTGTTACTTGTTTTCTTCATTTGTTGGTTATTAATCATAGAAATTCGTGGAACCTCAGCCACACTCTTGTTTCATTGGTTAACCATAGCACGATTTGAGTAGGTATAGCTTAGAGGCCCTGGGAATACGACCTAGGCTATGTGGGTATATTGGTTATCTTTAAGCCCTATTTTTGTAGTGATCAAATTTTGAAGCTATTCTGTGATTGAAAGAACTTTTTTATTGTTAATCTTTCTTTCTGTTTGAAGTTTTTGTTTCCCCCATCCATGCTTCACGAGTTTTTTTTTCTTTTATGCTTGTAGGGTTATTAGCTTATGACCCCTCCTTTTAATCTCTATCAGTTGTCCTTGCAAAAGCAAAGAGAAGAGGAACTTGAGTTGGGCGAACTGTTTAGTTCTAAAGAAGAGGACTTCGAAGATCAATTGTGCATCCTCAACACATTGGTCACAAACGATTATTTAGGGAATTGACTCTGGTAGAGTCTAGTTACTTTGAAGAATAAGACTCTAATCCTTCACCTTCTCCTAAAATCAATGGCCAATCAGCGAACTTCGACAACTATACTAAACCTAAAGTTAATGCAACAACTATCATTGCTGCACCATATTCTGATGCAAAGGATTTTGAGCTGAGGACCAACCTAATCAATCTAGTGCATGTTAACCTTCACTTTAAAGGTAAGGTGGATTATAACCCTTGCACTCACTTCACCAACTTCATATCCTATTGTGACACCACCAAACACCAAGGGGTGGATCCTAATTAATTAGGTTGAGGTTGTTTATGTTCTCTCTTCGAGGAGTAGCTAAGAAATGGCTGATGACGTTAGATTTATCGCATTCATCTCGCCACATTTGAACAACATTTTCCTTGTTTAACTCCGAATCGTGATGATTTTGAATGGTTTTTATGTAAAATGTGTTTTATCACCTGTTGGCCCTCTTTTGGGTCGTTTGATGTATTTTCAAGTTTTTTTGATGATATTTCAGGCTTTCATATTATGGAGGACCTTTCTACGAGCTCGGCAAATTCAAACGGGGATCAATTCGGAGCACAAATGAGGTTGGAATTGCAGAAAGAAGCTCGGAGCTGAACTCAGCTCCAAATGTGCGCATTTTTGGACCAAATGTGCGCTGGCGCACTTTTCGAAGGCTCCAGGCGCACTTTTCAAACACCATTCGGCGGAATTTTTGACAAAGGAGAAAAGTGCGCCTTTTGAAGGAAAAGTGCGCCGGCGCACTTTTCGACCCCTTCCCGCACTTTTTGCTCTAATTCCGGATTTTGACGAAAATTGGGTTTTTAACCCAATTTCGAGGAGAGAGGAAACAGACTTCACATTCTACAATTTTTCGCTTTTGCTCTGACGAACCAGACACTCTCGGAGACGAAGACGGAGCTTTGAAGAGACGATTGAGCAAGAGAAAGCCAGGATTAGCTCGGGAGATTCTAGGATTCTTGAAGATTAGGATTAATCGGAGTAAGATGATTTCTTCTCCAGTTAGCTTTTTCTCTGTTTCTGTGATTTCTTCTCTGGCAATGTCTAGCTAAACTCTTAGTTTGTTCAGATTAGATGAAGTTTCTAGCAAGATTTTGTATGGATGATGTCGGGTTTTTAACCCGTTAATGTTAATTGAGGTTTATTCAGACTTAATTGAGATTTTTCTTAAACCCTAATTTGAAGCTCTAGAATTCGCACATTGACCATATCGTAGAATTTGCTTCGTCTTTGATTCGCGGTTCTGACCATGGACGTGAGTCATTCTAGAGTTTAAGAGGTCATTAAGATTAGTCGGTGTCTTGACCATAGGGCTGATGAAATTAATCTCTTTGCATATCTTTGTGGCATTTCATTGTTCTTCGTGCATTCTTGGCAATTTGTGAGTTATCTTGACCATAGGAACTCATAGGTTTGATAGTATAGTTTCTCTGTGTTCTGACCATGGAGTAGAGATTACCAAAGGAAATGTCGAGTCTTTGAGTTTGTTGAAACCTTAGTTGCATTGCATCATCTGTCTTAATCGAGCTAGAGCGGATTCGAGTCTGGACAAGCGCCTTAGTCAATACTTGAAGCTCCAACTTGTTTGTTTGCTTGATTGATTTAAATTGCTTTCATAGTTAATTAGATCATTTAAAACCAATTTCAACCCTAAACGAAACCCTGAATAGCTTGTTCCACAACCGTTGAGTAATAGAGAAAGAGAGACCCTTGGGAAATAACGATCTCGCTAGAGCAATCTAGTGAGTAAAACTAGTCTGCATTAATTAGTGCATCAAGTTTTTGGCGCGTTGTCGGGGGCTTTTCTTTTTCTAGTAAAGGCATTGTGCGTTTAAGCTTTTCATTCACTCTTTTATCATCTCTTTTCTCTCCATCTTTTTCATGATTTACCTGGGTAGTGCTCTTATGTTTTCAGATGCAGGACTACAGGTTCGATAGCAACCAAGGATGGTACAACAATGGAATGCCACTTAATGATTACAACCAAGAGAGGAGTACATCATGGCAACCATGTATGCCAAGCTGGAATGAGGAACCGCCACCCTTGCCTTCTTGGCCAGAGCCACAAGTTACACACTACTACCGAGATTACGAAGAGGAATAACTACATTCGCACCAGTACCAACAACAGGAGTCTTATACAGATTTTATGTTGAATGAGATCCTCTCGACTCTACGAGCTCCTAATGTTGTGAACGTCGAGATTGAGCAACAGTATCAACTGATGGAAGAATATTCTCGAGAGCTGGTCGAAGAAGAAAATGATAATCTAGCCCATGACTGTTGTGAGCTAGAGGTATCTGATGAAGAATCTTTGACAATGGTGGTAAATGAAGATGTGGAGCTTATCCATCTCTTGATTGAAGCTTGGTGAGCCTGAGATCGTTGTTCGGGTTCAACCAAATAACTAACAAAGCTAACAAGCTAGGGTAGATCGTATTCCACGGGTATTCTATAATCGACTACTCAAATAAGCTGGCAAATTACTCGGATTTAAACACTTCGTGCGTGGTGTGAGTTCCACGACTTCTAATTCTAAGAAATACAGAGAAATTAAAAATTGAAACTAAGCACAAATGGAAATTGGTTGGTTAAAACAGAGATGACAGACGAACTTAGACTTTGAATCCCCCTTCGTTCCCCAGAACATAGGCAATCAACAGATCAGCGGATTTCGATTCTCATTCAATCAATTCTCAGACACCACCATAACTCCTTACCCTTAGGTTTAAGACCGGTGAACGTTCGCTCTATCCATTCTAGCTACCAAGATTAATTAGTCGCCCGGGTATGGTCGCCTCTGGCAATGACTTAACTTAACTGGTGGAATTACTAACGATTTATGAGCTACTATCGTAGTGGATTAACCCTAACCGGTTCCTACGAAAGGCACGCTCCAATTATAAGGTTAATTGTTCAATTTGATGTTCTAAAGTAAGGCGAGCGTTCGCTTCTATCCTTAGCTTAACAAGAATCTAATCTAGGTGATCAATCCAGACAAGAAACATGAACAATGAAGAACAAATCAAACATGAAAGAGAAACTGATTGAACTTCGAATCTAATCACCGCCGATCCGTGACCGCTTTAAAGCCCTGGGTCACTTAGGATTCATCTAGTCTAAGCTCTAAGAGTTTAGCTACACATGTTCATCACAAAAGAATCAAAGACAAAGAAAGAGTTCATCATACAAAGGAAGAACAGAAAAGAATCTGAAAAACCTAATTAAGACGACTCCGGCAGAACTTCGATCTTCCGGTAGACTGCAATCCTAGCTCCGAGTCTTCGAGATGGAAGGGATGGCGTCACGATCTCTTTCCGGCTCTTCGGACTCTAAACTCTCTGCTCCAGAAATTGAGAGAATTCTTGGAATTATGATTATGAAAAAGTGTTATGAGGTCTCTCTGATTTTGGGCCGCCGGTTAAGTATTTATACTTAACCCTAATTCAACCGAATTTTGCTGATATTTTCGCCGAAAATATTGAAGAATTTTCGGCGAAAATTCCTTTGTAAATGGATGGTCCGCCGGTTGATTTCTCCTGTAATTTTTGGTCCAATAGTTTTCGGTCGAAAACTTAGGGTTTTCGCCGAAAACTTCCGTCAGTCGGCATCAGTGATTTTGTGCATGTATTTTCGCCGAAAATGCTAGAGTATTTTTGGCGAAAATTCCTTTGTAAACCGGGGCAGGAATTGTTTCGACTTGATTGGCTCCTTGGATCGATTCCGGTGCAATTCCTCGAGGTTCCAACGCTTTAGACACGTCATTGGCTACTTTATTTGATGGTAAAAACCTGTGCTAACATAAAAACACTAGAAAACCATCAAATAGACCCGAAACGGGCCAAGGTAACACAAATGGCACGAGATAGGGCAATTGATTGAAATTCGTTATTCTACCCTAAAAACCATGTCTTAAGCAAGGAAATGTCGCTTAAATGAGGCTGATAATCACGTCAATTTGAGTGTCATCAAAGCTGAAGATGAGCATCTGGATATTGAGGAGTTATCCTCATTTATGCTTCCGTCGAGCCAGCCTGTAGTTCCGGATAGAGATGAGCACATGGATATCGAGGAGTCACCTTCATTGGTAATTCAGGCAACTGAAACTGAGGAGGGCAATGATTCTGAGGTGTATGAGCTCAACTACAAGAGAAACTTGGATGACATTGGTGTGGAGCAGACTGCAATCATCGAGTATAACACACCATACTATCTCTTTCCTCCTCCAGTAGGAAAATTTGTGAAGAAAAGGTCATCCGAGCATAACCAAGATCTACTTGAGCACCACCAACTACATCCTGCTCCTTCTGGCGTGCTATTTGGAACTCACTGCTAGCCCTAAAGAAGTCTGTTTGACTTCAAGGAACTCTTGAGTTGGGGTCCATAATCAGGTATCGTCTAGCTCAAAGACGTTAAAGAAAGAGCGGTTCATGGGAGACAACCCATGTCTGGAGTCTGTTTTGAGTTTTAGAGTTAGTTGTTTTATTTTGAGTTTGTGTCGAACTTGAGTGGTTCTTGAGTCAGTGATCTATTCTGTACTTTGAATGCTCTGATCTTGTTGTGAGGTTCTCTCCTGTTTCAGGCTGTCCTTAGCTTCCGCTATGACTGTACTCATGCTTTCTCCGACATCCTCATGTTCACCTTTCAGTAACCCTATACACTCTGTTTCTACATTTTATTATGTGGTCCATTGAGGACAATGCCCAGTTTAAGTGTGGGGTGGGCTGATATTTGCATGATATGTCGGAGTTTTGTCATTAGATGGGTGGTGATTGTACCTTGTTTTGTCACTCTTTCACTGCTTCCCATTCTCTTTTTCAAGTAACTTTTCACATTGCTTAATATCTTGTTGGATTTGCTTACCGTGTTCCATATGGTGAGATTGATGTGGTGCTTTAGCTATGACCAAAGTGTGTGTGAGAACCCGTATTATGACCATCTCCCACTCTTCTTGTTTGTAGTAGTCTAGGAACTTGTCCTTATTGGATTAGTAAATATGTGACTTGGTGTTGTGCAAGACTTGGTCTGTCTGATGCTCGAATTCTCTAGTTCAATGCCATGATCGAGTCTAGATAAGGGATCTTCTAATTTCGTGCTTTTAATTGTTGTTAATGTTCCCAATCAGAGAAAATCTGAAAAATGAGTGGTTTGGTATTGAAGTTGTGGGTCGATTCACGAGCTGGCATACGTGTCTGCCCATTGCTATAGTCCCAAAGGGAAGTCTCAATGTGACATTCTTCTTCTAACCTACTCCCGATCGTGGCTGGGGTCTAGGATAATGCGGAATTCCAAAGGTTTCCGGCTGCTCCATACCCGTAGTATCCACACTGTACCGACCATTCGAAAATAAATGTAAAAACAATAAAACAGAAAAAAGAAAAAAAATAAAATGCTCTTTAATTTTGTTCAAGTCATGTTCCCTTGTCTAGCAAGTGTCGGGTTGCGTCCTAGAGTAAGTGTAGCGGAAGTAAGTATTGTATTGCCTTTATCAAGTCAAGTTACTCACTAGCTCGATAAAGTCATGTTCCTCTTTTACTCTAGCAAAAGTTTGGTTCTTAACTGTGTGGTCAGTTGGGTAATCCTCTTGTTTGATAGAAGCACTATATACATCTTTCCAGGAACCAAGAGGGTTTCGGTTCGCTCATTCAAGTTGGTGCATGGTTGTGATAAAATTCTTGTTTGAGGACAAACAAAAGCTTAAGTGTGGGGTGATTTGATGACGTTAGATTTACCGCGTTTATCTCGCCATATTTGAGTGAAATTCACCTCGTTTGACACCTTATTGTGATGTTTTCGAGTGAGTTTTGTGAAAATTGTGTTTTATCCCCGTTGGCCCTCTTTTGGGTCGGTTGATGTTGTTTTCGAGTTGTTTTTATGATATTTTAGGTTACCATATTGTGGATAACCTTTCTACGAGCTCGGCGCTTCCAACGGGGACCAATTTGGAGTACAAACGAGGCGGGGAGCATCAAAAGAAGTAAGGAGTTGGAAATGTTTCTTGTCCCAGCTCAAAAAGTGCGCATTTTGTGGTAAAATGTGCTCCAGCGCACTTTTTAAGTGCACCCAGGCGCACTTTTGCAATTAGATTCGGCGGAATTTTTCATCAACATAAAAAGTGCTACTTTTGAAGAGAAAGGTGCTCCGGCGCACTTTTCAACCCTTCCATACGCACTTTTGGGTTTTTTCAGCTTGTTTTGACGAAAAAAAGTTTTAAACCCAATTTTGAGGAGTTTTAAGGGGAGACTTTTTACTTTAATTTTTTCTCTTCTTCCCCGACGAACCAGACACTCTCGGAGAAGAAGACGGAGCTTTGAAGACGCGATTGGGCGAGAAGAAGCAAGGATTAGCTCGAGAGATTTCTTGAGTCGCCAGGATTAGGATTTCTCGGAGTAAGATGTCTTCTTCTCCAGTTTTCTTTTCTCTTGTTTCTCTGATTTCTTCTTTCTCTATGTCCGGCTAAACTCTTTAGGTTTGTTCAGATTAGATGAAGTTCTAGCAAGATTTTGTATGGATGATGTCGGGTTTATAACCCATTAATGTTAATTGATGTTTATTCAGACTTAATTGAGATTTTTCTTAAACCCTAATTTGAAGCTCTAGAATTCGCAGATTGACCATATCGTAGAATTTGCTTCGTCTTTGATTCGCGGTTCTGACCATGGACGTGAGTCATTCTAGAGTTTAGGAGGTCATTAAGATTAGCCGGTGTCTTGACCATAGGGCCGGTGAAATTAATTTCTTTGCATATCTGTGTGGCATTTCATTGTTCTTCGTGCATTCTTGGTGATTTGTGAGTTATCTTGACCATAGGAACTCATAGGTTTGATAGGATAGTTTCTCTATGTCCTGACCATGGAGTAGAGATTGCCAAAGGAAATGTCAAATCTTTGAGTCTGTTGAAACCTTAGTTGCATTGCATCATCCGTCTTAATCGAGCTAGAGCAGATTCGAGTCTGGACAAGCGCCTTAGTCAATACTTGAAGCTCCAACTTGTTTGCCTGCTTTGATTGATTTAAATTCTTTCTTAGTTTAATTAGTTCAAAACCCTTTCACAAAACCAAACGACAAAAACCCGAATAGCTTATTCCACATTAGTTCAGTAATAGAAACAGAAAGACCCTTGGGAAATAATGATCTCTTTGGAGCAATCCATTGAGTAAAACTTAGTGCGCATTAATTTTCGCACCAATGGCTTACTAGAAATACAGCTAGGACCTTCAGGACTTAGGTTTCTCTGGCCCATGCCTTTATGTAAGAGTATTTTCCTCCGTCTAGAACTGCTCAAATCGTAGAGATGATTAGCAGGATGTAGTAAAGAGAAGGGGAGTCTCTTTACGATACTTGGAACATATTCCAAAAGCTTATGGCTTCCTGTCCTCACCATGGTTTGATGATGCTCAGATAACAGACATATTTGGACATGGTCTAAATCTTTCAACTTCTAATCTAGTGAATCAACTAGCAGCAGGTGAAATCACTGCTCTTACACCTGAAGAAGCTCTCACTCGATACATGAAAATGGCTGGCCAAGACTAAAAACTAGGCACAAAATTCTTACACATAACCAATCAAAAATGTTACAAACAATTTTTTTAGTCATGCTGCTCTTCTAGACAAGATTGATGCCTTGGAGAAGAAATATTCTGATTTGATAGTGTCTCCCATTATCCCACCTGCAGCTTCTATATTTGCATGTGCTTAGTGTGGGGATTGTGATCGTCAAGGTGAGCATTGTCTTAACTTATTGAGGACTGACTAATGCTCCCACTACCGAGGAATTTAATTTTGTAGCTCAAGAGTATCCACAAAATCATCATGGGTATGTCAAGTATCGCCAATTAGCCTGTATGGAGGTGTCGTTGGTAGATATGGAGCAAGTTATCAGCAAGGAGGAGGTCATCAATCTATCAACCTTTCCCCACCCTGGGATAATATTTATGATGGAAAATATCATTAAAGAGCTGGGAATGCAAACCCATATAGCTTTGGAAATTACAATGTTGGAGGTTACAAAGTTAGTAACTATCAAGGATCACATGGGTTCACCAGTAAGCAGTTCAACCAATAGTAGAACATACCTCCTCCTACTGATTCAGGAGCTAATGGAGACACTTTGAAAGCTAGAGAAAATGCAAGATTCTATGTTTGAAAAGCTCAATGCAAATGACATGCTATTGAAGGGGAATCAAGCCAACTAGTAGCGGTTGGAAGCTCAGTTTATTGTTTTGATGGAGAAGCCAGTTGAGATACCTCCAAGAACTTTGTCTGGAAACACTGACGCTAATCCAAAAAATAAGAATGGTAACATGATGCATGCAAATATATGCGCATTCGTCCCATATTAAGCAACATTCTTGAGTTATTTTTCATCTATTTTATGTGATTTTTACCCATGTAATGATAATTGTCATGAAGTTACCATGTTCCGATTTATGTTCATTTAAAAAAAAAGTTTCATGTCAAGTTCGTTGATGGAAATCATTGAAGGAACCAAGTGGGATAAATGCGAGTTGAATTCAGTGAAAAATCGTGCTGGTGGCATCTTTTGAACACCATGTGCCTTTGACACACCCTAGGCCAAAAAATAGGCCTTTTCCAAGGAGGAAAAGAGTTCTAATTATGGGAAATTACCTTATTAGGAGGAACCAAGACTTTGGGAGGAAAAATTAGACTTTTTGGAGGGGAGAGATAATCATTCATTCTTGATTCAACTTTCGACGAACCAGACACTCTCGGAAGTCGATTTTCAGAGGTTTGAAGGCACGATTACGCAGAATGAAACTAGGATTGGTAATAGGTTTTCATTGAATCATCATGACTAGTTTCTCCCGGAGTAAGATGACCTTATCTTTGATTTCCTTCAAAACAATGGCAGCTAAAATTTTTAGTTTGTTTAGATTAGATAAAATCCTAGGGAAGTTTTGTATGGATGATGTTGGGTTCTAACCCTTTGATTGTTGTTGAGGATTATTTAGTTATTTGATGTGATCTATCTAAACCTTAATCTAATTGATTAACCATTTGTCAATTTCATTGCCCATCTTTGATTTCGTGGGTCTAACCTAGAACATGAGTCATTCTATAGTTTAGGAAGTCGGTAGCTTAATCCGAGGATCGGTAGACCTAATTTCTTTGCAGTATCTTTGTGACATTTTATCAAACACCTTGCATGTGTTCTTGATAATTCACAGGTTAGTTTGACCATAAGAACTTGTGGATTTGATAGGATAGTATCACTATGGCCTAACCCTAGAGTAGAGATTAACCAAGAAAGTGTCAAGTCATCAAGTCTGTTAATCCAAGATTGCATTGCATCTATCCATCTTAGCCGAACTAGGGTGGATTCGAGTCTGGACAACCTCCTTAATCAATCTTCTAACCCCAAATCTATTTACGTATTTCCTTTTGCATTCTTAGCTTAATTAGTTCACAACCATTACCAAATCAAACCTTTCAAACCCGAATAGCTTAATTCACTTGTTGAGTAATAGAACCGGAAAGACCCTAGGGAAATACGATCTCTTTGGAGAAATCCATTGAGTTAAAATTAGGTGTGCGTTAATTTGCGTATCAAAGCCTCCACAACATCAAGCTTATTACATAACACTAAGAAGCGAGAAACAAACTCCAGATCATGTGATTATTGTCCCAGACCTAGTGACCACTGTCATCTTGAATGAAGAGCCGGTTAAGAAAGCTACAACTTTAAGGTGATACTTCAAGCTTTGGACCACAATCACCAGCTCACTCACCTTTTAACCAAAAGCTTCATTATTTGGCCACAAACAAGAAGCAATTCTTAGTTCAAGAATTTGAGAAATTCGTGGCGATCTTGCAAAAGTAGGAGGTCTCACTACCATTCTTGAAGGTTATCACCAAGATTCTAGTGTATGCAAGGTTCTTGAAAGAGATACTGACTGGTAAGAGGAAGATGAGAGAATTCGTGATGGCGACCCTTAGTGAGGAATGCTCAACAGTCTTGCTGAACAAAGTGGCACAAAAACGAGATAAACCCAATGAGTTTCTCTATCTCTTGCTCAATAAATGATCATCATCTTCATAGGGCATTAGCTTATCTAGGTGCTAGTGTGAATGTGATACCATATTTATTGTATAAGCTCCTAGGATTGTCTAATTTGTTACCTGTAAATATGAACATCCAATTTGATGATAGGTCTATTAGGCAGCCGAAGGGGATAGTAAAGAATGTGCATGTTAAGGTTTATGGTAGTTACTTTCTAGTGGACTTTTTTCTGGATATGAAAGAGGACATCAACACCTCTCTCATCCTTGGTCACCCATTCCTTACTTCTGTTGCTGCCATCATTGATGCGTAGGTGATGAACGTTGTAATGCGTGCGTAAATAACTACCAAGCTAGAAGCAAGATAGATCGTATTCCACGGGTCTCTTCTAATCGTTTACTCAAAGAAACTGACAAATTATTCGGGTTTAAAACACGTTGTGCGTGGTGTGAGTTCCATGACTTCTAAACTATAAGGAAAGGAAATTGAAATGAAAGAAAAAGACAGAATGAAAGATTGGTTGACTTAACAAGATGACAGACAAGTTTAGACTTCAAATCCCCCTAAGATCACCAGAGCATTGGTGATCACAAGACCACCGGTTTTCAACTCCTATTCATTCAGTTCTCAGACACCACCATAAATCCTGACCCTTAGGTTTAAGTTCGAGCGAACGTTCGCTCTATATGATCTAACTACCAAGATTAATTAACCGTCCATGCGTTCACTTCTGCAACGGAAAACTAACTGGCGCGATTACTAGTGATTTAAGAGTTACTCTAGCAGTGGATTAATCCTAAATGGTTTCTACGAAAGGCACACTCCATTGAATAGATTAATTGTTAATTTGATATTCTAAAGTGAGGCAAAGTTCGCTACTATCCTTAGCTTAACAAGAATCTAGTCTAGGTGATCAAGCTAGAAAAGAAACACAGGCAATGAAGAACAAACCAAATATGCAAGAGAAACTGTCTGAATCTGAATTTAATTACCGCCGATCCGTGACCGCTTTAAAGCCCCGGGTCACTTAGGGTTCATCTAATCTATGCTCTACGAGTTTAGCTACTCATATTCAATACAAGAGAATCAAAATAGTCAAGGAATACATCTCAGGTAGGAAGAACAGAGAAGAACTGTAAAATCTAATTTGATGAATCCGTGAAGCTTCAATCTCATGAATCTTTAACTCCTAGCTCCGAGGTGGAAAGATGGCGTCACGATCTCTCCTGGAACTCCGAGGATGCTATCAACTCTCTCTCGAACTCTAAAGTCTGGAAATTAATCCTTGGAAAAGTATATCTGAATGATGTCCGTCGTTTTGCTTAAATAGGGTTTTGTCCAAAGCTGCGCCGGAAAAGAAAGACTTCTCGGCGAGAACTTTAGTTCAGAAGCTCTTGTGTTTAATTCTTCAATAGTTTTTGGCGAGAACTTCTTCAAAGTTCTCGCTGAGGACTTCTTCTGAAATTCTCCTGGATCTCTCTATGTGGAAACTCTTCAGCAAGAACGCCGAAATCTTCAGTGTTGACAGCGGAGGTTCTGGTTTCTGACTTGTTTGATTTCTGGCTCGATTTTGGGTAATTCCTTGAGGTTCCTTCGCTTCCCGAGCACGTCCGTGACTACTGATTGATGAAAAAAAACCTGTGCATTCACAAAAGCACTAAAAACACATCAAATAGACCCATAACGGGCCAAAGTAACAAAAATGGTAAGAAATAGAGCAATCGAGTGAAAACACCCTAAACTACCCCAAAAACCGTGTCTCAAGCAGGGAAATGTCACTTAAATGAGGTTGATAATCACGTCAAATCGAGTGTCATCAAATACCCCACACTTAAGCTTTTGCTTGTCCTCAAGTAAACTGAACTAGAACGCACTCAGATTCACAAATGACAAGATCGATCAAGTTAAGATTCAAGCCTTAACAATGAATTATTAAGCCTCTACTCCTAGAACAAGTGACCTAACATGCATACACGTCAACCAAACAACCTGGTCTCACTAATTATCTGCACACAACAAGGAGCAATCACCAATCAAGCACAAATCCGACCTGACCGACTAGACTCCTCACACAGATAATATTTAGTACATGGGGGAACTCTCGCACTCTGTGTTTAGGGACGTGTTTCTGCTCTCAATCACTTTCTCGGCCAAAGTATGTCATATGTTTGCAATTTGACCACATCTCCACCATTGTGACAACACGAGTAACTAGTCAAAAGGACTTTCGCAAGGGACTGTATTGATTCCTACACTACAAGGGTTTATGAATTGAATGATGGAATTGAGTTTGTGCGGCATAGCTTTTGACTAACTTCCCTCGAATCTTGCCTATGTCTTCCTACCGTCTAACCAGACACGGGTGGATTAGTGTACGCTCGTCCTATGATACCCTCAAGCAACCTAGCACTTTATTTTGACTTATTTTGTTTCTTTTTCTGAATTTTTCTAACTTTTCTTTACATTTACTTTGACATCGTTCTTCCATATGTAGGGAGAAGAACGTTATTAACTATACTACTAGACTTTGAACTCTTGACTTTTTTGTATTTTCTGTTTTTCTTCTTCTTTTTATCTTTAATGCCGATTTTTTTTGAGTTACTAGAGGGGTTTACACGTTTGGACATAATAGCTAAGACCACCTATTTAATGGCTAAAGACAGGTCACCACAAACCGACTTCCGGTAGGCTAATTAGAACTTCTACCACAGGGGATCGACGGGGTGATGAAAAACATGAAAATGGTTGTAATGTAAAACGAACCGAAAGAAGGACCAAGCTCAAGGGTTTACACCTAAGGGATTTATCATTGGGTTGGCTTTATGGCTTAAGAGCTGATTCTAGGTGCCTCTATCCTCTAGAACTCATGTCATCGTGTGATCTCGAATAGGTCTTATGCAAATCCTAACTCATTCAAGGTACGAGAAAGCCACTCAAAAAGAATTGAAATTGCAAGTTACGTGTGATCTCGAAACACGGGTAATGAAATTGAAAAGCTCACAAATTGGATTGCTAGTCGGATTTGATAATTTTCATGCAATCAAGGTGAAATACAACAAGCGTGATAAAATTTTATGTTCTGACCAGGCAATTTAGCATCAGTGCAGGCAAGTTGGTTACAGGTTTTAGTTTAAGAAGTCTAAGCATCATTATGAAAGATTGAAGAACAACTTAACATCACAAGTCAAGAACCGAGCAATTCTATGCTAGAGGAATGGAATAAGCCACGAAATCATAGAAAAGCACACAAGATCATGCAAATTCTAACTCCTACCCCACACTTAAACGGTTTTGTGTCCTCACAGGACTAAATTAGGAGAGAGAGATACGGAGAACCTAGAACGAGATGGTCGGTGTAGGGGATGAACACGGAGAGTCCGGAGTGGAGCGGAGTAGTTACAAAAGTTCCTACAAAACAAAAACAACAAAAGATCAAAAGGAAACCAGGACAAGTGTCCCGGATCCACTCAGAAAAAAGTTGGATCGAAATCCAAAAAGAATAAATAAAAAGAAAGTAAAGGGATACGACCTGATCACTGATCCTCATGTGGGGGTGGAGGTGGTGGGGTGTGGAAATGATCAAGCAATGCTGTCGTGTCGTTGCTTTCGCCGCGTGGTGACGCTGGGTGATGAGCCATCTGGCATCCTGCTCTGCCTGCCAGGAGGTGACTCTGTCCTCGAATGCCAACCTGTCCTTCTTCCACTTGTGAGAACCGGAGGAGAAGTTCGTCTGCCACTACTCCATACGGGTCAGCATCTGACCATACTCGTCGGGGTACTGGGGTGGAGGATGTGGATGAAACTGAGGCTCATGTTTGGGCTCCTGATAATGGAACTCGTGCTCCTGTTGGGGCTCCTCCTCGTCTTTTTCCTATTCCACTGTCGCGGGGTCCTCAAGGATGGGGGCTGGAACGTACACCGCTGGCGTGATGGTCAAGTCTAGATCGAACTATGCCGCAAGATCTCCTCCAACGGTATGCACCTGGATGCGTGGGACCCAAGGCTCCCAAGACTGAGAGAGTCCGAGGCCGGCAATGAGACGGCCGATGAAAGCACCGCCAAGAAGGAAGGGCGGGAGCTTATTAGAACTGATCTTCTGGTCGAAGAGACGGGCGATGACCCAACCCGAATGAAGAGGGTAGCCCTCATGGATAGCCCTGAAGAGGAGTAGCTCCTCGGTGGCTATGTGGTGGCGGTTTCTCTTTGGAGCATAAAACAAAGAACACCGCCATACGTAATGAATAAATCGAAAGAGAGGGTGAGAGACCATACTGATGTAGTTCTAGTTGGTGGACTTGACACCCGGCTGTCCGGTGATGTGGCTCTAGAGTGCATCGAATATCGGTCCCTTCGCCTTGTTGTTCTCCCATCCATGGTGGCGATCAATGTAGTGCTCGACCCGAATGTTGAGGTAGTGGGCGAACTCATCGTATGTGTGCTCGCATCTCTGGCCGGCAAGTCGGAAAGTGATCACCTTGGAGTTCCTCCTGTTCTTCTGTGTGTCGCACTCAAATGTGCTCCAGAACTCCTGGACAGCTACGTGTGGAAAGTTTTCGGCAATGGTCGAGAGCTCCAGAAGTCCTGCCGCAGTGAGGGAGTGGTGGACATTGTCGTGCCACTCCTAATCATGCTCCTGGACAGACTCCATGGAGAGGGGGCGCACGTCGGCTGGAGGAATGCCCCAGATCCTCCAGTAGTGGTCAAAGTAGTGATGTGGAAGGCTAGCGATGAAACGATGAACCCTTTGACGTTTGGGGTTGGGCGGAGGAGGGCTGACAAGAACGGGGGTGATAGGGTCGGGGGCACTAGCACCAGCTCCGGTGTCTGGAGTGGCGGAGGTCGAACCTGGACCACTAACTCTCGGTCTCTTACCCCTATTCCTAAAAGATATCAAAAATCAAAAACCAGATTAGCCAAACCGACATCTTACCCCACACTTGGTCGAAAAACTCAATTTCACAAAGAAATTAGGGAAACCGAGTGGGGATAAGCTAATTTAACATTCGGTAACCATAACTGATCCTAAGGCATGCATAGGAACTGTCGGGACAGCAAAATGACATCAAGGATTCAAAGTCAACCCGACATTTATAAAAGGTCAACACTCCAACAAATTTGATAATTAAGCATGGAAAATCAAGTTCAACTGTTATCAAATCATGGCACAAAGCTCCCTAAGCAGTCTAGATCATATAAGTTCGAACAATTCAACACAATTCACACCAAAACAGCATGCACACAAATCAAGGTAGACCGAAAAGTCAACCAAAATCAGGTACAACATTATGGACTTTCTTCTCGATGGCGGCATTACTCACGCCAACCACATTCTCCCCCCCCCCCTTCGAAGTTCTTCTCTGTGGCGTCGTTTTTATCGATAGTTACTAAAATAGGAAGTTTGACCAATGAATTCTGATGTGATTGGTTTTTTAGATTTTCGGTTTTTCTCAGTTGTTCGTTGTTCCATTTTCATATTTAGGAACAATCATATAGACAGTTGTTTTAGCATATATTTATTTTATTGTTCCGTTTATATATTTAGGATTCATTCTCGGGTATAAGGTTTGGGAAATTGTAATTTTCATATATAATATTAAGCTATCTTTACAACTGATTATATAAATACATTAAAATCATGGTACTTCCTTGTTTCATATTCACATATATATAAATGTTATATATATATATATATTCTTGTTGTAGGTGAGCGTGATTCTGGAGACAGCAATAATAATGCTGTCTCCAAGACAGCATTAATCTCAGCCCTCATTTAATCTAACGGTCGATATTTTTTACATGTTCGTTTTAAACTTTTCATCTCATATGAACAGGATCTCTTTTCGGCAAACTATTTTCTCGATCGAATAACGAGTTGGCCGGAGAGAGATCCTAATTTTTGGGACATCATTTATGTATGGGAGCGTCAATGATGACACACTAAATTTTTTCGTCTCTATAGTCTGTACGAATTTCGTACAGAGTGTATGTCATATACAGATTGTACAATGACATACAAAGTGTATGAATTTCATATAGAATGTATACAATTTGTATGAACTATTTACAATCTTAATGTACGAAAAAACAAATTGTACAAAAATAAATACAGAGTGTACCAGAGTTGGTATACAAATTGTACAAAAATAAATTCATAGTGTATAATTCACGTACAAAGTGTATACAGTTCCCCTACAGAGTGTACAAGTCTCGTACAAAGTGTATAAAGTTTGTATACAGTGTGTATAGACCGCATACAAACTGTACAGACGTGCCAACAAGAAATTTGTCAAGGAAAATATTTTTTTCAGAAAAATAAAATTTTTCCAGAATCATAGATCTATTGACGACGATCACGTGGGTGGAAAATTTTTTGCCAACGGAGGCTCGGGTGATCGAAAAATTCGTCGAGAAACTTTTTAGTGATGGAAAATGTGAGGAAATTTCAACCAACTAAAATAACTTGAAATTATAAACAATGAATTAAGACCACAAGATGAAATAATTAAGATCCAATGGAGGGGATTGATTGTTGCATTGGATGCAACAAAAGTGACACATTATCACCGAAATTGGAGTCTGTTGTAGGTCTTGATCATTTGAACGATCCCCCTTGTAGATTTTGCTGATGGTGATGTTGTTGAGGATTATGTTGATGGCGATCCTGTTCCAAAACAACAAATTAGGAACAACTTACAACAACCATAACTTAAAATAAGGAACAAATAGACATTATCCAAACAAGAATCAATGTAGAGAGAACAATATGTTTAAGATAGAACAAGCAAGGATCAATGTTTCGTAATTTAAAATAAGGATCAAACAGACATTATCCAAACAAAACTATGTAGAGAGTTTATGACACACTTTGTTCCAATTACAAGAAAAAATGCACAAACACCAATGGAGCATCACAAAACTAATAAACATGACTTTGTTCCACCATAATTGTATAGGAACAAACAATTAATCAGATAGTTAATTTCTTGATAAGTTTAAAGAAGTAATAGCAATATTGCGATGCTCTATGTAAGTTCGAAATTGCAACTTAAACTCTCTTTAACAACAACTCTATTATCCTTTTCAACTGATGTGGCATCTGCTGAGCTTAATTTCCTTTAAACATATATAAAATCATAGATAATGCTTCTAGAACTCAAAATAAAGGCATACATACATACTCTACACAAACATCAAAGACCAATTGAATTAAGTTGTCGTCCGGATGTACTTCTCTGTTAATTTTTGACAGATTCTGATGTTAATAGAACACCGATCAATACAAGGAACAAGTTCCAGTTTTAAATACATGAAACAAACATCATCGATCAAAACAACAATCCCAATTTCCAATTTCAAACTTGCAAAACAAATAGCAGTGAATCAAATTTGGAACAAGGATCAATATACATACACCCCATGTTGCAATATTAAATACATGAAACAAATACTATATTTTTTCACAACAATAGTCTGCAATCAGACAAAAGCCAATCTAGTAATTAACAAGGAACAAACTTTGTTCCAATTTGAACCTTCAGGAAACAACACGGAAATATCATATTCAGTGATGAACACTATTCAACAAGCATTCAATAAGAGGAGAAAATTATACCTCAATAGGAGGGATTGGCTTTTCTCTCATTACAAGTGGGAGTAGTGAGGATATTAGTCGATTTTGAACCTTGTTCCACATTTAACTATAAGAAACAAATATTCGTATCAGAAAGTTCAACCAATGATATAAAATCGAAACAAGACAACAACCAAAGATTAAATCAAAACCGGAAGAAATAAAAAAATTCTCAAACCTAAGCTGGTGGGTTTTACATGCTCGATCCGGCATACTGATCGCACCTGGTTGTGGAGGCTGGAGGTTGCGACATTGTCAGATGGGTGGAAATCCGGTCGGAGTGGATCGGAAAAATAGAGTAGTCGGCGTTTGGAGGAAGAACAGTAGAGCTCGTTGTTTTATGGTGATGCCAACGCGACAACGACGATGGTGGGACGAGGCCTCGAGATCGTCGATGGCGGATCTAGCGGAAGAGGATCGAACTTCGATGAGGTCTGATGGCGGCACAGATTGGAGAAGGACGACAGTTGGGTCTTTTGGCCGAAGAAGAATTAGGGTTTATGAAACACTAATTATTTACCATATATACTAGTCCCAAATTACTATTTAGTCCATTTTAATGTAGTCCATCAGATATCCTAAGGTTATAAGGAGTGTCCTAATATGAGGACACTAAGGGGTGTCCTAATGGTAGTAGACCCCAATAATTTGAATTAAACAAAGGAGATGATATGCTATATAGTGCAATTATGAGATTAATCTATGGTTGTAGTGATATTGATATTGATAACTGTAGATATCATGATATTCAGAATATCATCATTTTTCTGTCCTGAATATCATGATATCTGGTGCCAAAAGTGATATCAATATCACTCTTTAGATATTCTACTCCCCCCTAGAATATTTGTGGGGTGATATTGATATCACTCTTTGTAGACCTTTTTGCCCCTATTCTATCCTCTCAATTACAGTGCCATTATTTACTTTCCCCATTTCTCATCCCCCGATTAATTCTCTCTCTCCTCCTCACCATTTGTCGATTGACGTCCGCCGATTCCATTGTCCAACTAGTTTTGGACAATTGACGGGTGTCATATTTTCTTAGCAAATAAGCCAAACTTCCAAACCTTTCATTCATCTAATATAAATTCGATTTCATATTCGAGACTAAGCTGAAGACAAGGAAGACCTTGCTATTTCTAGTGCATCTTCAACTGATTGGTGGTTGGTGAATTAGCTAGGGTAAAGTTCATTAGATTATGTTCAGAGCAAATGTATTATAACCCATAAAGTTGAGGGCAAATTGGTCAATTTCCCATTAAAGTAACTTATCACCAATTATTACAATATCACTACACCAAACAATGTTATCTTGCTAATTGGTTTACTAATATCAATATAATAACATATCAATATATCCCTAATATAAATATATCTACATATCATCCAACCAAACGACCCTTAATCATTTGTGAAGAACATTTACATCATTGATTTTGAAAACTAAAATATCTACGCCATTGATTTTGAAAACTAATATACAAATAATAATTTATATAGAACATACATATCACACATTCATATGACATTCATATCATATCCGTAAAACTACGATGGAGGTTATATAAATAGTAAACACAACATTTATAGATGCAGTTGGACCCATTTATACAGTAACTTGAATTAAACGAAAACGATAATATGCTATATAGTGAAATTATGAGATCAATCTAAATATTTGTTAATCATTTGTAAAGAACATTTACACCATTGATTTTGAAAACTAAAACATCGACGCCATTGATTTTGAAAACTAACATACAAATAACATATATATAATAGAATTGATATAGAACATACATATCACACATCCGTAAAACTGCGATGAAGGTTATATACATAATAAACATGACACTTACAAATTGGTTATTTTCCTTAAAACCCACAAAAAACTAGTTTAGGTCCGTCTAGTTTGAAGGTCGAATAGAATTTACATGAATGTTTACATTATACAACTATTATGACATCAATATATTAATGTTATGTAACTACTATGACGTCGTTATATAAATCTTAAGTTTATATTACATCACACTTATGACATCGTTATATAACCGCGATGTGTATGTTATGTAACTTGATATGACATCGTTACATCACTCTTATGACATTGTTACTACTAATACTTCGTAAACATAATACAATTATAACATAGACATAACACATTGGCATATATAGAGATACATTTGTCGTAAAAGAGTATTCATTATCTACAACTTCAAATTTACAATGAACATTTTCCTAAAATCATCATTTAATTTGGCTCCTCATCCGTATATGAATTCCTCCTTTTTTGAATAGTTGTTTTCTCTCTCCTTCTTACCCATGAAATAGATTTGATAAAAGAAACATGGTCGAAAGCTACTGCAAATACGTGTCAACTTTGAAGAAGGACAAATTGTTCACCTATACTACAATTTGATAGAAAAAATTCAATAAACAAACAGAAAATAGCAAGAATAGACTCAGAACAAATGTACCCAAAATAAACTCAAAAACATAGCAAGAACATACTCAGAACAAACGAGCCCAAAACAAACTAGAACAAATCCAATACAAACCCAAAACGAATAACCAATACAAACCCAAAACATACTTGTAACATACCAAAACAAACCCAGAACATACCTGTAACATACCAAAACAAACCTAGAACATAGCAAGAACAGATCTAGAACAAGCCAGAACATAGCAAGAATAGACCTAGAACAAAGTCAAAACAAACCCACAACAGATCCAATACAAACATAGAACGAATAACCCAAAACATACTCGTAATAAACCTAGATAAACCCAAAATGAACCCACATCATAGCAAGAACAAACCTAGAACAAACCCAGAACAAATCCAGATCCAATACAAACCCAGAACGAGTAAACCAAAAAACTTACCAGAAAATGATGTGAATGGTGCCTCCGACTTTCTTCTGATATTGTTTTGCTCTAAGCTTGGATCGAGAGAAAGTAGGAAATTTGTTGTGAGAAGACCCATTTTCTCACCATGAGAACACTAATATTCACCTTCCATTGTTTTAATATAATCTAAAGGCTTAAAAATACATTGACATTTTTGTAATTGATCCTACAATTAATAGTATCCTAATTAAATGATAAACTAATTAATAATTTCAAATACAAATTCCTAACCTAAAAAAGAAGGCAGTTACGAATCCCCCGCCATTGTTTCCCTTCCCTAAAACTTCTCTCGCTTCCGTTTTTTCCAAACAAAGCAACTTGGGTTGTGGCATTAAATAATAATCGACGAAATTTAGTTGATCGGCGGTGGAAGTTATATATATAATCGACGATAGTGTTTTTCTCTGGCGAGCAAAGCGAATACAAGTGACGATAGTGTTCATCAACGTCTGTGGTGTTTATCGATGCCTGTTGTGCATCCCGATAACAACAATTGTCCATCAAGTTTTTAGGAAAATCGATCTTCAATAGTCATTATTTTTTTTTCAATCTTATGGTGATTCATCACATTATGCGTATATTATGTGTTATAAGTTGATCATTTTAAATTTTCCAAAATATTACATCAAATGGAATCGCTAGGAGATGAGTTGTTGTCATCGGGGATGCCTACCACCATTTCATCATTATCCGACAATCCTGCCTCAGGTTTAAGGTACCTATTATTTATACATAGGTACATTTTGTTCCATTTTTCCTATTTGGGTACTGACTTAGGTACTTGCGTTTCATTTTTTCGTGTTTGGTAACATATTCATTGATAGGTTCTATCCAACGTCATTATTGGCCAATCTCTTACTAGTGAGCATGATGCAACCACAAACTCAAGAAAAAGAAACTCATGTTAATGAATTTGAACATGTTTTGTACCAATACATTGTATCCGGAACACGATAATGATAATCCCCAAACAATTAAAATTTCCTACTTTTGAAGTCAAAGGTTTCTAATTTGTCCAGTTATCCCTATAAGAATTTGTTGACATTACAGTAACCAAAATAACCATCTTTTCTTGTAATGTAACCATCTTCCTATGGACTTTAATAAGTAAAGAGGATAGGATCATGATTATATAGAAATCAATTTCATTTGAGAGTAACTCCACCAGAAGTCCAGAACACGATTTGTACAAATATATGTGTCATCTGTATAAATGCTTGGCCAAAGTTTTAGTTCTACAATAACATAACAAGAAACTTCATAGCTGAATCAATGGGATGAAGTCATCCAAAGGAACTGTAAACAAATGTGAATGAGATTAACCAGGATGAACTATGCAAACAGGACAGGAATTTGAGATGAGTCTGGTAAGCCTTTCCTGAACAAGTGCTAGAAATTCAAATCTAATCTCAATTAATTCATATCCTAGTTAGAACAATATTATATCTGGTTCAACCAAATGCAGAGAACAAGATGAGGTGCCAACATATGAAATCTGGAACAAGTTGTGGTTCCCAAAATATGATAACACAAGTAAAGGCATCGAAATTTGAACATTAGAAACAAAAAAAAAACGCAGAGAACAAGATGAGGTACCAACATATGGATTCTGGAACAAGCTGTGATTCCAAAATATAAAATCAGAACAAGTTGTGGTTCAAAAATAAAAAAATCTGGAGCTAAGCTAAATCGTTCGAACTATTGTACCTAGATCAGCTCGTTCTATTTCGACTCATAGCTGATGAAGCCTTTTTTTTCTTCGTCAGCCACAAGAAAAAAACATGCCAGCATTTGAATCGACGCCATCACCACCACCACTAACGGTTGCCCCGACCACCGTCTCAACAACCGGAGCATCGACCTCCATCAAGAGTCAAGACCGCCAGCTCCTTCTCAACCACCATCTCAACCTTCGAACCCTTCACGCCATCTCAACTTTGGGTCGTGTCCCTTTGGAACGACGTTTGGCTCTAATTTTTTACGGCCAGAGCTTCCACTATTCAGTGATGACGATCGACCCGGGTAACCGCATTTTCTTTCACCATCGACCGTCGTCGAGTTCGACACCACGAGAGGGCTTCATTCCAACGGCAGCCGAACAAATCCCAGAAGCACAAAGAAGGAGAAGTTGTGACAGTTCCTTTTCTTCAATTGGATGTTTTTTTGGAGAGATGTAATAAACCACTTTTAGCTTGTTTCTAAAATTACAATTTTTTTCTCGCCAAAAAAAAAATTATAATTTTTTCCCGTTTGTTTCCACTGTTGGATGAAAGGAACCTAATCTAAGGGTTATTAATAGTGTTCTCATATGAGAACACTTATTAGTGTTCTCACCGCAGGTGAGCCCGAGAGAAAGGGATGAAGAAGAGGTTGACAATCCAATTTTGAGAGTATATTGAGAGGAGAGAGAGATGAGAGAGGGAATTATTTGAAAATGAAATTAAATTTGGAGAGAGATAGATAAGAGGAATAAATTAGATATGAAATTTGAATTTGAATTTTTTTGTAAAACTTCTCAAATTTGCCCGTATTAATCTTGTCGTCGAATGAAGAAATCATCTAAGATAAACTCTGTGCCGTAGGATTGAAGTCTCTACTATGGCCGGGTTAAAAGGGCATCAGCACAGGGTAATTAGCATTAGATGTCCCGTTCCTTTGGGTTTTGTACGAAATCGTCCCATACATATGAAAAAAAAACTGATTAGTCCCATACGTTTCAAAATCAAACAAATTCATCTCACCGATCACTTTTCCAGCCAAATTGAACAGTCATCAAGCATAGTCAGCAAAAAAAGGCTTAGGTGGAAGCACCAACTCATCTCTTTTGACCCAACCGATCAAAAGAACAAACCAAACCAAACCCAACCCAAACCCCTAAATATAAGTTCATCTTCCTATCTGTTTGAAACTAAAACCCCTGTTATTTCTTCTCATTCTTCTCCTCTTCATACTTTTCTTCTGTTCTCTTCTTCTTCCAATTCTTTTTTTTACCCATTTGCCATTTTCCGCCATCGCCATCTTCTTCCATTTCCACTTCTCTCGATTCCTCAGGTACAATCTTCTATCTCTCTCTGTTTGAGCACGCTATTTGTTGTTAACAGAAATTTCGCGCCGTTTATATCCTCTTATCGTAGCAATGCGCATTGGCAGCGAATTTAGGGCTGAGTCTCTCTGTGCAGAGGTTTATTAGTTCGATCTTATTCATCTTCTTACTGTGCGCTTCTCGGTTTATTCTTTTGTTTTCCAGCCAGATCTTCTTCGTCGTCCGTCCCGTTCACTTTCAGATTTGTTAAGGTACTGAAGTGATTTTGGAATTAGTTTCGATTACTGCAGATCTCTTGAACGATTCTACTGATTAGTGTAATTTGTGGCGTGATCTGTTCCTGTTTGGATTCACTTGTAATTTGTTGTGCTGTTTTTTGTTTTGCAGTGAACGTTGAGTCATTAAAATCGTTTCCACGATGGTTTTGTTTGAAATGAACGATCGCAAAAGTGAGTTGAAGTCTCGTCTCTTGCTTGATTCGTAAAATGCTTTGGAGTCTTCATGGGATCAGAAATGAAATAGATAATGTCGTAGGGATGGTGGATTGCAGAAGAACTGCTGCAAATTTCACCTCAATTGTGCTATCTACAGTATACCGATTGATGTTTTATAGCTATCTCCATTCTTCTATATCTGCTAGAGAATCATTTAAGCATTACTTGCTACCATGTCTCTCATCATCTTTTCGGGTCATGGGTAAACAGAAATTGGGATGGGGCTGACAGGATTTGGCATATTTTTCACCAGCACTGCAACTTCTTCAATATTCGAATGAAAGAATGTTGAAGGAATCACGAGTCGAATACCGCAACGAAGGCATATACATTAGGATAATACCAGCACTAGTTGCTTTGGCTTGTGTTATTATTGGGATTATAGTTGGAATGTATGTAAGATGAAATGGGAATGTATGTACTGCATTTTTAATTGAATTAGACTGATTTGGTGTTGATTATTATCACGTTCATAAGTCAGGATGATCTGATTTACAAGGTCTTACAACTCTTATAACTGCAATTGATTAAAGGTTAAATTCATCCAGAAGACCTTATATAGATCTGGCGGCTCTAGTTCATGACATTATAGTTTATTTGGTGTGAGTTATATGACTTTAACGTACACAAACAAAACTGAGACAACAAACACAATATCATACCTGTAAAAAAGCTGAACTGCAGTAGAATGATCAGAGCTATAATTCTGCTACTAGCTACACTACGGATGGAGATCAGCTTGATCCTTATCACACTTACACAGCTGCATACAAAAAAATCCCTCATCTTTCCACTAATAACCAAAGCTTACCCCTCTTCTTACTTGTCATTTATTAAAGCTGCTACACCATAAATTAAGAGTCCTCTGATCTACATTGTTAAAAAGGGAGGCCATAACTTATGAGTCACATTCACAAAATAAATTGGATTCCACAAACTTATGCAATATTATGCCTAACAAACAAAGCATATGTCAAAGTCAGTCTGCAAACCACACAATGTACTGTTATTGTTTTCTTTTCGAATACTATATAATAACTAAGCCCTTTACAAAGTGTGGCCACCGCGAGTAACTGGCAGCTTTCTTCTAATATTCGCACCAGGTGTAGGCATGAAATTATAACCATTCTGGCCATCGCCAGCAGAAGGTGCTGCAGCAGGTGGGGAAGATTGCAAAACAGAAGGTGCTTCAGCGGGTGGGGAAGACTGCAAAACAGAAGGTGCTGCAACAGGTGATGACGTGTGATTGCCAACATGTTGGGAAGACTGATTCGCAGTTGTGGAATTTGAAGTGGAAGCCTGCAAGATTTGAATTAGTTATGTTAATATGCAAGTACCTTTGCTAGACACAAATCAAAGTGTATGCACGTACCTCTTTAGCATGCTTGCATTTATTATGACCAAATTGCTTGCAAATGCTGCATTTGCCCTTTTGTCCCACTTTAGTCATTACCGTAATCTCTCTTCCATTCTTGTCTTTCTTCTTTTTCTCCAACTCCCATGCTTCCAACCTGTGCTTAGTTTGCTTTGGTCCCGGTTTATTTGACTCAAAGGATGGTGCTCGCAGAATGACATTTCCATTTGGCCTCCACTGATTAGGATCATTTAAGTGATGAATTGAAAACAAATAAGCTTGCAAGCAAGTCCCAACTTTGGAGGTTCTTTGTTGTATAATATAATCCTCTGGAGGTTCTTTGTTGTATAATATGCAAGAGATTGCATGCTCACATGGTATGCCACACAACTGCCACTTACCATAAGCACACATTTTTGTTCTAAGATTCACCACAAATGTTCCTTTTGCACCCTCTACTTGATATTCAGCATCTCCATTGAATGTTGGAAACCACCGAGAGGCCCAATCCCTAAATAAGTTAAAATTTGTAGACGTCTAGGACATATAGCAGTGGTTTTCATCCGCATTAGTTTCCTTTTCCTCATGTGCAACCGCTTCATCATCTTCGATCTTATTTCTTCCAAACACGACAGAATTGGCAACTCCCTGGCATCCAAAATGAGCCTATTAAAGGACTCATAGTGGTTGTTGAGAGCAATCTGACATTTCGTATTGTTCTGAAGAATGCTCTGCACCAGTTTTCTCTAGGTCTAAGGTTCAACCAGTCAAGAGGTGTTTGGTCTCCAACCTTATAGTTTTCTCCAGTGATCTGCAATTCAGCAATCCATTTGTCATACTCAGCTTCGTACGTAGACCTTGCTGCCCCCCAAATCAAGTTCTTCAATTTTTTCGATCGCGTGAACTTGCCACTGAAGTCGACGTACATGTGTCGTACGCAATATCGATGTTCTGCATTGGGAAATTTTGAGTGCAATACATTGACCAAACCCTGCATAATGCCATAACAACAGATTAGTTTATCTAATAATCCATAAAACAACCACCATTGTCAGAGCAGCTAGCAATGGTCATAATGAAGTAATGCGTTCATAAAGTTCTTGTTGTTACTAACCCACTTAGTGGTTGAAAAATAACCAGCTCTAATGATGGTATAAACAATCTTTCTTAAGAAAAAAGAAATGTAAAATCAATTATACATTTACGTCACAAAGTATAGGATCGCTTATCATGTCAATCAATGGGGGACTTCCAAATACATTAGCAGCATCCCGTAGACTTGGGAATCATTGCTTATCATGTCAATCTTTCTTGATCTCCATGTTCTATGTGCAAACAGCATGATAACATCACTAAAGAAATTCTAATTTCCAAAGAGCTTCAGATGTAATTATATCTTAACAGAGTCACAGAAAACCCAGCAGAAGCACAATATCACAAAATCTAAAACCAATTCTCATACCTTTTTGTCTATCAGACATAAGCGTCCATTCAGATGATGATCCAATTTTTAAGTCCTTGTCTACCAATCCCATGAACCAATACCATGTACTTTGACATTCCTTTTCAACTATAGCCCATGCCACTGGATACACTGAGTCGTCACCTTCAATACCAACAGCCGAAAGGAGTTGCCATCCTTTCAAAATTTTCAACCAACAACCATCAACACAAACAACTCTCCTACATCCACTTTTAAACCCACGCTTCATAGCATCCAAACAAACATATATTGCTTGAAAAGTAAAGCCATCATACTCAATTTCAACTGTAGTTCCAAGATTAGTTCTCTCTAGTTCGGCCTTGTAATCGAACAACCTCTCGAATTGTTTGATTTCGTTACCATGAAGCATGTGCATAACATCCTTCTTCGTTCTATATGCCTTCATCCAATTAATTTTGAACCCGAGATCACTTGCTATCGCATGAATCAAATTACAAATTGACCATGATGGATCAATTCGGAAAACGATCCAAGTATTTGGTGGCTAGAAATTTAGAATTTCCTGCCCTCAAATCTTCATCAACTCCGCAAGTGTGAGTTAAACAAATCTTACGTAGTTGAGGAGTGTCTGTACCAGGAATAAGTCTAGCAGTCAATTCGAAACCACATTCATCCTTGCACACACACTTTACTCGAGTCTTGTCATTTTTAACAAACTTTATTCCTCTTATTTGAGACACTGCATATGCTTTACAAGCAATCTTGAACTCTTAAATGATTCGAAAACTTGTTTGATTTTCAGTTATAGATGATCTGAATCCCTATCTAATCTAAACGAAAGGAAAGGAGGTTGCACATCATCCATGTCTTCTTCAGAGCCCCAACCAGTTTGACCTAGTAACTCTGATTCGCTTCCATATCTCATATCCCCATCATCATCTTCAGATTCGACCTCAACTGCCTTGTGATTCATTTGCGATGATTCTTCCCCTCTACAACGCTTCTTAGACAATAGTTTATGGCCCTTCTTCTTTGGAGATGATGCTCTCATCTTAACATTTTTCTTGGGTGCAAATTCCTCGCCGATGAAGTCATAATCCTGGAAACTCCAATCAGATTCATCGTCATCTTCATTCAGCCTCTCGTTATAACTTTCATCGCTACATGAATCATCTTCAGATGATGACTCTGTCAATTTTCCATCCGTTTCGGCCATTGCAGTTTCTTGCACATATAACTTAGTCACAACTTCTGATTTTGCTTCCTTGCACATGGTGATACATCTGCATCAATTTTAATAGCCCTCAACCCAGAGGAAAATTCCTTCCTAGACGCCTACCAAAAGTACTCCATATCTTAGCTTATTCCAAGTTCCAACATCATCTCTTTCAATTCAGGCATGGACATTCTGTCCACGTCAACGAAATCAAACCAATCCACCTTCCCACCGAGATACATCCTTTCGTAATCCAACCTTTAGTGTTCATCTCTATCGTCAACAAATCTTTGTAGTCTACAATTGAGAACCAAAATCATATTAATACGAAAACAGGGGAGATTTTTGCAAAAGAATAGAGGAGTAACAAGAAGATTACTATATTTTGGTGCTTCTCCTCCCCATTCCAATCGTCGTATCCAGCTTCCCATTGTAGTCTAGTCGATTTTAGTAACACAAAGTCAATAGAAAAAAAGAAGAGATAAACAATTGCATGGAAACTTGACTCATCTTCCAATAAACAAAGTAAAAAGAATAAGGAAGAAAAAGCTTTCACCTGCATTGTGATGGCTCTAAGTAGAAGTGAGACTTCTCATAAAATCAAAGTTGAGGACTTCAAACATGGGTTTTAGACTGATTTTAGGGTTTTGGATTGGGTTTGTTCTTTTGATTGGTTGGGTCAAAAGAGATGAGTTGTACTTCCACCTAAGTTTTTTTTTTGCTGACTAGGCATGCTGACTGTTCAATTTGGGCGGAAAAGTGATCGGTGAGATGAATTTGTACGATTTCGAAACGCACGAGACTAATTAGTTTTTTTTTCATACGTATGGAACAATTTCGTACAAAACCCAAAGGAACGGGGCTAATTACCCCATTAGCACACTAGCAGATAGGCAAGGTCGTTTGGTATAGGGGATTGAGAATTAGGGGAAATATGAAAATAGGGGAATGGTGGAAAAGTGTTTTTGTTAAAAGTTGGAGGATGTTAAATTACATTGTTTGGTATGTATATTTGGTAAAAAAAATAGGAGGGGAAGACAGTGGGTCCCATTATTCTATTTGGGGGAAGTCAGAATTTCTGATAAAAGTAGAAATTGTCAGAATACACATTCTGGAGACGGTCATTTCACTAAAATAAATAAAAAAAATTAACTATTAACCTAAATAAATACGTTTCAAAACTATTGATTTTTATAGATAAAATCGCCCCAGGCCTAGGCGATATCGCCCAAGGCCCAGGCGATATCGCCCCAGCACCAAGGATTGTCACCCGTGACTCTAAAACGGGTCCGTGATTAGATTCGGTTGAGTCACGGGTGTGAAAATAGCCAAGGATTAGGCGATATCGCCTAGGGCATGGGCGATATCGCCTAATGCATAGGCGATATCGCCTACATCTCGGAGCACTAACCACCCTATAAATCCTTGTTAGTTTCGGGGGTTAGTCACCAAATCGAAAGAACTAACATTCTAAAATGGCCGACTACACTTTGTCACGAGAATTCCGAATCCAAGTTTTCTGGGGGGGCCGTATCGTCCAGGATTGGACTGGCTTATCCTACGAAGGGGGAAATAATGTCCGTCTGAAGATGACCAAGCGAGCGACCTATGATAGTGTGGTTACCGTGTTTCGGCGGAAAATGGGTCTTGGAGCGGATCAGATAATCCAGTCATTTGTCTGGAGAATGCCGATATACAGTTCTGAGGGAAATCTGTCGCATTTCGTTTCTAGGCCGATATCGGACGACAACGGCGTACAAGTCATATACGACTTAGTTCGCGTCAACCCATTTTTCGAAGTTGCCGAGTTGTACGCCTTGATGGAAGAGGAGCCGTCTCAGTTCTCCGATTTCTCGGGGGTCATTCCAAATCAGATGGCAGAGCAGAGCCAAACGTATGATGGGGAATACATGGCGACCAGTCATATCGGTCCGGAGGAGGAGGAGGTTGACCAAGAGGGGTTGGCGCGAGATGAATATGTCAGCACCGACGATTCTGGAGATGAAAGGAGCCATTGCTCGGCGGACGAAGGGAATCCAAACGTCGACGATGACATTGGCCAAACCGACGAGGAAGACGACGATGAAGAAGGGGGAGCCATAGCAAATAGCGTGGAAATTTATGTGCCACTGGAACATGCCAGGAGCGAGGGTGACGACTGTGACGACATTATGACAATCTCCAACACCTACTCCATGGACAGGCGCTTCCAGATCCCAGCGAAGGCGTACTGGTCGGTGGAGATGGAATTCTTCTTGGGTCAGACATTCTCTACCAAAGGTCAACTGGTGTCCCTAACGAAGAGCCAAGCAGTCATCCGAACTATAAGTACAGGGTAATCACTTCCAACCCGAAGGAATGGGCCATCAAGTGCATCGACCCGACGTGTCCTTGGAGGATGCGTTCTACACTTAGCAACAAATATGGATTCTAGATAATACGACAACTCAACAACGGCCATAGTTGTGACCGGTCAACGATACTAGGGCCCCACCCACAACTCGATGTCACGCTGATCTCAGATGCAATCATGCACATTGTGCGCAGAGAGCCGGGGTTGAAGGTTGAGACAGTTATTGATTGCATTCTGGAGAACTACCACCGCAATATATCGTACCGGAAGGCGTGGTTTGGCAAGCAACGTGCTGTCGAGAAGCTGTACGGTGACTGGGTGGCATCATACAACAACATTGAGACAATCCTGAATGCTATTCGTCTCACAAACCCCGGGACATGGTACGAGATCATAACCCACCCGGCGGGTAACTGTAGGATGTTCAAGAGTGTGTTTTGGGCGTTTGGGCCATGCATAGAAGCCTTCAAGCACAGCTTTGGGGTCATGATCATTGACGGCACATTCCTCACGGGCAAGTACAAGCAAGTGTTGTTGATGGCTAGTACATTCGATGGGCAACATCGGATTGTTCAATTGGCGTACGCCATAGTTGACAAAGAGGATTCCGATAATTGGAAGTGGTTCATGGAGAATCTACAGAGACATGTGACCAATCGGGCCAACATCACAATCATCAGTGATCGACACAAGGGGATAGCAGCGGCAATGCGCAACATTGATCGAGGGTGGTATGGAGGTGGTGTCTACGCCATTACGTAAGCAACTTCAACAAGAAACACCGCAACCAAACTTTAAAATCTCGCCTTTGGAACTTAGGTATTTGTCAACTTGTTTATGGTGTATATTTGAACTTAACTAATACAATATTGTCATACAAACTGGATATTCATAGAAGTCTTCATCGCTACCCGCAGGAATAGAAGGGAATGTGCGGAAGTTTGAGGCAAAGAAGGCAGAATGGTTGGCGATCCATGATGAACAAAACGTACGGGAGCCAAAATGGGTGAATGAGGAACTACCCTTATGGAGCTTGGCCTATGACAACACTGAGGGAGGCGGTGCTCGGTGGGGAACCATGACGACCAACGCGCAAGAATGCGTGAACGGAGTACTTAAGGGCGTGCGACGTTTGCCCATGTCTTCTGTGATCGAGCACACATTCCACCATATGGTCAAGTATTGGCATAGGCGCCGTGGGGAATACCAGGGAATGTTGGCAGAAGGGAACGCGTATACGAAGTACTGTCAGAAATTAACCAAAGAATCTACGTCAAGTTCCGTCAGACACTACGTGCTGCCGTACGATGCGGCTAACGGGGTTTACGAGGTTAAGTCTGGTCCAAACAATCAGAATCGGAGCGGTAATAATAGCTACGTTGTTCGGTTCGATAGGCAGTCGAATCGTAAGGGGACTTGCACATGCGGGAAGTTCCAGGGGTACAAGGTACCGTGCTCCCATGCTGTAGCTTGTTGCACATTTGCTGGTGCTAACTGGCAAAACTACGTCAGCCCCTTCTATCTGTATCCAAGACCCAGCTAGTGTATGCTCAGTCATTCCAACCAATACTGGGTCCTAAAGACTGGATCCCACACACGGGCCTACCAGTGATCCGCAACCTCATCTTCTTCGTGGACAGGGTCGTCCACGACACTCTCGAATCAGAAACGAGATGGATTGGCGTGAGGAGGGTCGCCCAAGTAAGTGCAGGACATGCGGTCGCGTGGGTCATAATGCAAGGACATGTGGAAGGAGACGGGACAGTGCTGGGGCGTCTTCTAGTAATCAAGCGTGAAATAAAATAGTGTATCTGTAACGTTTTTATCTCGGTTCGTTTAATAAAAAAATGTTTTCAATTTCACCACTTTTTTAATTTGAGTTTACATATTCCAAGGCAGTGCAAACACTGGCCGTCACTCTAGGCATCAGCGATGTCGCCTGTGACATGGGCGAGATCGCCTGGGTTACGGGCGATATCGCCTGTGCCAGAACAGGGGGGCAGTATGCATCATAAAACCCTCCTATCACCATACTCCAAACACACACCACTACTTTCAATTTTCGAATTCAGTTTCCATCCACCGCGGTCACACTATGGTGTTCACACATGGGGAAAGAAGTAGAGCTCGCGATAAAGGTAAAAAAACATGCCTTGTTTCCCCGTCTACTTCACGTTTTGCACTAATTACAATTGCTATTGTCGTGTAGTTTCAGAAGTTGATCGTATAATGTACAAGATGAAGAAACCTCAGGAAGACCTGTTCGAGTATGAGCTAAGTGAGGTGAATTGCTGGTGTGATTTGAGGGCAACAAGATCCATTCAACTGAAGGATCTCGAACCCTATTTTGGGTGTCCGCTTGAGAGGGAGGTATAAAGACTGGAATGATTTTCTTAATTTGTCACCTATCCCATTAATATTTCCTAACCCGCATGTTTCGTTGCCATTTTTTAAAGAACAAGGGTTGTGGTTATTTCGAAACATTGGTGGTTCGGGAGGCTGTGGACAAGATCAGAAGGGAGAAGGACAATATAATTCGGGCGAAGGACAAATAATGTAATTTAAAAAAAAATAGAGAGAAAGGAGACTTACCTTTGCCTTAGGGGTTAAAGAGTGGTGTGGGGGAATGGTGGGGTTGAAATGGGGTATTTATAGGGGTTGGGGCGAGTTTGCCCGGTGTCTACCCCTCGGGCGAGATCGCCTGTATCCCGGGCGATATCGCCTGTGGCTGGGGCGAGATCGCCATGTGTCCAGCCAGACAGCATTTACTCGGTTGGTTGGGCAGTTTAGAATCGGTTTGATCAGAAATATCTGGTGCTGGGCGATATCGCCTGGGCCTTGGGCGATATCGCCTAGGCCTGGGGCGATTTTATTTATAAAAATTAATAGTTTTGAACCATATTTATTTAAGTTAATAGTTAATTTTTTTTAATTATTTTAGTGAAAAGGCTTCTGGAGACAATAAGAAACTCTGGTTATCTGAAATACAAAACCCCAGCTCCATTAGACAGTAAACAAACACAGATATCTCAAAATACAGAGTTTCCAAAAACACGGCTGGAATTTCTCCTATACCAAACCACCCAAAAAGGGAAATGGAATGGGATTTAACAAAGGGAGGAGGAGTTCCAACTGTGAAATATGAAGATGACGGAATCTTGGGTTCGAGCACTGGTTGAAGCAATCCACTCCGCCCCTTCCCAGGCCGTAATCTATCTTTCCGGCGGTGCTTCTCAGGTCTTACCTTTCTCTTCCCTTCTTCCGTTTCCGAATCATCAAATGACCGCCTAATAATAATATTTGACTTACGATGATGATCAGAGTCTTGGACTGTTGATGTCTGTTCCTGGCGCTACCTCTACAGTCCTCGAAGCTTTGGTGCCTTACTCACGACTCTCCACCGTCGATTTGCTTGGCAAGGTTCGTTTCCCATCCATCTATCAGGAGATCGAGATGATATTGTTTGTTGACCCATGTTAATTCTTTCTTACCTCAGATTCCTACTAGTTTCTGTAGCAAGCAAACAGCTGAGGAAATGTCTTTGTTGGCTTACAATCGGGCTCTTAAGCTCTCCTCCCCTGGTAAGGGGTAACACATCTTCCTCACCAAACCACACTCTCCCTACTAAATTAACCTGCTGCTTTGCTACTGCTATTCCCGCATACTATATCCTCCCGTCTTATCTCTTCTCTCGATTTCTTGAATTTGTTTTCTGCCTTCATTATGGTCCTTCACTTCATTTTAAACGGTCCTCCCGTGATGCTCTATTCTGCATTCCCCTTCTATGCATTTTGCTATCGAGTCTTACCATGAAGCATGCTTCATATCTTATGTTGGATTTGTGTTTATGGTTTTCCAATTGTTTATTTGAATAGGTGCTCCTGTTATTGGTGTGGGGTTCACTGGATCCCTAGCCAGCAGTCATCCAAAAGTTGGGGATCACAGGTATTCTATTCTTTACTTGAATGTGTACCCCTCATGATTAGCATCTGTTCTCACTGTTCTTATCATTCTTTTGTGTTCCACTTCAATTTCTTGTCTATTTTGGTTGGCCTATTTGTGATATGACCCTATTAATCCGTTTTACCCCCCACCCTGCTGTGGTTCGTTTTCTTTTAAGTCTTTGTACTGTGGCTGTTGTTGGTAAGGCTTATGAAGTTGTTTTCAGAGAGTATACTTGGGTATTTTACCTATATCCAATTCCTTCAATTTCAGCTCACATTCTACTTTTCAGGTTTCATTTATCTACAAGAACCTGTAACCACCTTTATGTGTCAACAGTTACCTTGTCAAAGGTACAAGTTCAACTCTGTGATTATATTATCATTTATTCTTTCATCATTGTATGA
Source organism: Linum lewisii (assembly GCA_034768395.1). Classification (NCBI taxonomy): domain Eukaryota; kingdom Viridiplantae; phylum Streptophyta; class Magnoliopsida; order Malpighiales; family Linaceae; genus Linum; species Linum lewisii. The sequence goes on along the minus strand of CM068297.1, from coordinate 63,079,640 downwards.
GTCTGGTAAACATTTTGCTTTTACCAGGGAATGCGAACACGAGAGGATGAAGATACAGTATCAAGTCAATTCTTACTGAAGGTGCAGAATAAGAGAAACTGACAAGTTATATGTTTCCAGGATCTCCATGCGGGTTACGTTGTCAACACTACATTTAAAATTATTGCATTCACTTTGCTATGTTCTAACTATTTTGATAGTGAGAATTTTCAAAATCTCAGTTTTCGTGAGCGATTTCGAAAATCATTCTTGCATTCATATAAGATACTTGGTTTAGTCTCCAAATTTTATATAGACAGCCTATTTCCTCTTCACATTTTAGAAATTAAAATTATGTTTCCATCTTCAATTAGGCAATGGCAAAAGCATGCCAAGTGGGGCAAACATCAGGGTCCCCTTTATCTGAATCAGACTCATTAGAAGAGTATGAAAAACAATTCACAGAAGACGAAGAGCTACAACAAGTTATAGATGGTCACATATGCTTTAAGATGTACCCATTTTCAGGTGGTATCCTTAGTCACCAACTTAGTGTGGTGATTTGGGCCAGTAATTGTTTTCTGATGACCTGTATGCTGCGCAGATGCACCAAAGGATGAGAGGAAGATTATACTTCCCGGTTCTTTTAACCCCTTGCATGATGGCCACCTCAAGCTTCTGGAGGTTGCTACTAGGTAGTTGGATGTGCTTCCAATTACTATTCAAAATTTTGTTTTGATTATTTTTTCTTTTATGCTCAAATAGTTGGTTACTCTTTGGAGCATCTAAATGCTGCTTTTCAGTTCTTAGACTTTATTATAGGAACAACATGAATACTTATTGCTGTTGAGGTTTTGTTCAGCCTTTGTGGTGATGGCTATCCATGCTTTGAAATATCAGCTGTAAATGCTGACAAGCCTCCTCTTTCTGTCTCACAAATCAAAGAACGGGTCAGGCAATTTCAAAAAGTTGGTAAGGATCATTTTGTTTCCCTTTGTGATTTCCAAATGCTTTATGTTTTACATTAGGCTTTTAAATTTCCTCCCATCTTGTTGTCTGGTTGATAAGGAAACATTGCTGCAATTGCATGATGATACTTTAAAGTGTGAACTCTTCAGGTTTTGTGCTCTGTTGCAAGCTTTCAAAATTATGGAATATTCTTTTTAGCTCAATGATTAGTCATCTGCGGTTGTTGGTTGGGATGGACTGTTTATTAATGAAAGCGTGAAATCAAGAATGTAACTACAGAACTCGATTAAATTGTCCTGTCCTAGGAATCTAGAACCCCAAAACTGAAACACAAAATATTAACTGCCTGTTCTCTAGCTTAAACTGATCTCCATGCCTTTTTACTTGAAAGTATAAAACTCGAAGCAACTGAAAGCTGTATGATCCGAGGAGTCTAGCAATTTCATCTGAGCACAAAATTTCAATTCTGTGTAATCTATTTCAAAAGAATCATCGATTGATCCAATATTTTTTTTGTACTGGTTTCAATTGCGTTTCTTCTCATGAACATCTTTTTGTTGTCTAATGACATGTCTCAATCATGTTTTTGATGACAGGCAAAACAATAATTGTATCTAACCAGCCCTATTTCTATAAGAAGGCTGCGCTTTTTCCTGGCAGTGCTTTTGTCATCGGTGTAGACACGGCAGCAAGGTTAATAAATGTATGTGATGCCATATTTGTTTTGGATTTTTACTGCAACGCTTATTAGATGTATGAATTTTCTTTCTGTGGCTTGAGGCAACTGAAAATGTAGATAAATTTTGTCTTACTTTGTTATTTATCTCAACATTCACTTAGGTGACATCCTTTGCATATATTTTAAGTAGTGAGCTGATTGCTACTTCGTGATCAATTTTATCAGTACTGGACCTTCTATTGTATACGTGACCTTTCCTCTGATTTTGTTGCTCAATATTAGCTTACTAAAATTATGTGAAGTAGTGATATAAAAACGGTTCAAGATGTGAGGGAGATTAAAGAGAGCATTTGGCAATAATTTAAAGCTCGTTTAAGTTCAGGTTAAGCCATGTAGATCATGCTTTTGTGGTAGATTTCATGTTCCTGCTGATTTTGATCTTGTCCCTGTTTTTAGTCCCTTTTCTACACTTGTCTGCCCCAGAACTGTATTTAGGGCCTTTCACATAGACTTCTGAACTAAAATAGAAGAAGTGGAAAGCATAAGATGATATCATGGGGCTATGGCATAAGTGTAATCCTTGCATCTCCATCCTTGTTAGGTCAGTAGTTGATACTCTAGTGCAATAGCATCACTATTAAAAGTATATATTCGACCAGACAGGCTTGAAGCTGTTGAAAGATGTCACTGAACCAAGTAGAGGGGCTTGTAGTTAAGAATCTGTATGGCAGTTACCTGTTTTGTCTTGCAAGTTATTTTGATGTTGTCGTTTACATCTTGGGCAGCCAAAGTATTATGATGGAAATTACGGAAAGATGGTGGAAATTCTGGGTGCATGCAAAGCAAGAGGAAGCACTTTTCTCGTTGGTGGACGAAGCATGGATGGTGCTTTCAAGGTGCGATGACTAACTATCAGATTCCTCAAAGTTTAAAGCATCTTCTTGTGTAGCCTAATATTGACATGTGTCATTATTTGTTACTGCCCTCATTGTTTTTTGGTGGGAAGGTTGTTGGGGAGTTGGAGATTCCAGAGGAGTTAAAAGACATGTTCATAGGTATACCAGCTGAAATGTTTCGGATGGACATCTCCTCAACGGAAATACGGAAGCAGAGAATAAGCAACTCATGAACCAACTTAAAGAATCTGAAGATGCAACATCTGGATCATATGATTATATAGTCTCAACTTTTGGTGCAGAGATGCGGTAGGAATCATGCTCTTCTGTTCTACATGCATTGGATTCGCTTATAATGCTGCAACATTCTTATTGATATGTAGTTAGTACTCTACATGTACATGTCACGGCCGGCCTCCGAGTATAGGTTTTCAGTTTTGGTTGTTTGTTTCTTTGATTTCACAATTTCGGGTTCAATTTTTTTGTTGTAAACATTGTTTTGTTTAATCTCAAAACTTCAAAATTGTTTGAACGCTAGTTTTTGCGGTTCATTATCTCAATCAGAAGTATAGCGATAATTTCTTGTATGATCAATAAATATATGAATTAAAAGTTAAAGGGTTAATACACCTTTTTACCCCTCTACTATGCAAAGTTAACAAACATACCCCTTTACTATTTACTAACTGATTTAACACCCTCTACTTTGAAAACTTTAACAAATATGCCCCTCTGTTTAATTTTTCATCTATTTTCCATCTGATGTGTTGATTGTACGTGCCACGTCATATTATTTGTACACCTTATCGCTTTTTGGAATGTTCACAATCGAAAATTATTTAAATTAGAAAGAAAAAATAAAAGAATACCACAAACGCCTCCGTACATAATACTGATTATAATGTGTTTTTCCTTTATCTTTTCTTTTTAATTTAAATATTTTCACCTTGTGGACATCCCAATTAGCGATGTTGTGGACAAATAATATGACGTAGCACGTACAATCAACACATCAGATGGAAAATAGATGAAAAATTAAGCAGAGGGGCATATTTGTTAAAATTTTCAAAGTAGAGGGTGTTAAATCGGTTAGAAAATAGTAGAAGGGTATGTTTGTTAACTTTGTATAGTAAAGGGGTAAAAAGGTGTATTAACCCAAAGTTAAATATTCATGAATGTAAATTATTATGTTTCACGTACAAACCTTGGCCAAGAAGTTGTTTTATTTATAGTATAAAAGATTATAAGATGATGATTTCACGTAACACAATTAAAGGAAATTAATTAGAGATATTGTCTGCAGCTAATACAAGGCAATATTGTAGTTGTGATAGGCGAGTAAGTGAAAATATTTCCTGAATATTCTATTGTTATTTACTACTATCACCCTGTTGCAAAAGCCGTAAAAACTTTGAACTTGTGTCAAAGTTGTTGATGGAGCAAAGTTGGAAGAAGTTTAGTAAGTACATCGGCTATCTGATCTTTGGTGGATATGCAGGAGACGACCAATGTTTTGGTTATGACTTGTTCCCAAACGAAATGGAAGTCAAGCTCATTGAGTTTATTGCGTGAGTGTAAGACCGGGTTGGCAGTAAGGTACGTGGCTGATAAATTTTCGCACCATACCGTTGGAGGATGTGACGGCAGGAAACCAATTTCATGAAGTAGAGAATGTAGCTAAAGTGCCTCAAAGGAAACAATTGCGAGAGCACGATATTCAGCTTCAGTTGTTGAGCGGGATACAGTTCGTTGCTTGCGACTTGACCAAGAAATAATATTAGAGTCTAGGAAGACCACGTAGTCTGTTGTCGATTGAAGGTCAGTAGAGTCCCCTCCCCATTTGGCATTTGCAAACCATAGTAGTCAGTTAGTAGATTCAGCGGAGAGGTGTATCCCGAGGGTCTTGGTGCCTTGTATGTAATAGAGTGCATGCTTCAAATGTTGCTAGTGTGAAGTGAGGGGCGCATGCATGTGTTGAGAGAGTCGTGACGTTGTGTATGCAACATCAGCGCGAGTCACAAAAAGGTATTGCAAGCTGCCGACAAGTTGACGATATAGTGTTGGATCATGAAATGGTGCATCCGTCAAGAGGGGTCATATAACCGTTGAGGGAGTGAAGATGGGTTTGCAATCAGACATCCCAACCTTGGCCAATAATTCTTGAATGTATTTGGCTTGACACAGTGACATGCATGTAGCCGTGCGATGGACCTCGATGTCGAGGAAATAGTGTAGATCTCCAAGTTCCTTGATCGAGAACCGAGCGCGTAGATGGTGATCAAAACCAGCTACGAACTTATCATTAGAGTCCGTGATTATAATATCATCAACATATACCAAGATGAACATAATTATTCCTCTAAAGTTGTAATAAAAAATAGAGTGATTGGTTTTAGAACGTGTGAACCGAAATCACATAAGCATCCTTTAAACAAGAAAACCATGCATGCAGAGCTTGTTTCAAGCCATATAATGATTTCTTGAGTAAGCAGACATGAGTAGGGAATTATTGATGGAACAAAACCTGGAGGTTGGGACATGTAGATAGTTTCTTGTAGATTACCATGAAGAAAAGCGTTGGATAGTTGTTGGTCTTACCATGGGACTAAACGTCTCATTATAGTCTAGGTCTTTCGTCTGATGATTGCCCTTTGCGACCAATCGTGCCTTGTCACAAGAAATGGAGCCATCGGGTGTCGCTTAATGCAATAAAACCATTTGTTGCCAATAGTTGTGTGTGTAGAGAGAGGAGGAGGAGGAACCAATACCCAAGTGTTATTTTGAAGTAATGCATTGAATTCATCATGCATGACTATGTGCCACTCTTGTGTTTTGGAGGCTTGAGTGAAACAGGTTGGTTCGGTATTATTTACGTCAAGCTCTGCCGAAAAATTGCGAGGCTTGAGTGACCCCGTTCTTGCCCGAGTCACCATTGGATGAGTGTTGGAGGTGTTAGGTGTTGAGTAGTAAACGTTGTGACCGTTGGGCTTCTGGGAGGAGAAAGGAGTCGAGGTTGCATCTAAAGATATGGGCCCTTGTAGGTGGGTCTGTTGGCATTGGGGCCGTAGGTGCAGTTGTGGATGGAGATGTGAGCCAAGGCAAGGGATCTTTGAGGTTGGGCAGGAAGTGGAAGAGCAAGGCTTGGCTCGGGGAACAACGGAGGTGTGGTTGGACTCGGGGCCTGTGGGATGGTTTGGGGTACCTGCAAAGGTAACACACTTTCGTCGAATATCACATGTCTAGCAATTTAAACCTTTTTGGTATAAAGGTTCAAGCAGTAATAACCCTTATGCCGAAGACTATATCTAAGGAAGACACACGAAGCATATTTAGTGTCTAATTTGTGTTTGACATAAGGCCTTAACCAATGGAAGCATAGACAACCAAATATACACAAGTGAGCATAATCTGAATTAGCAGCAATAAACGATGATAAGGAGTATCAAAGTCAATAGGAGAAGAAAGGAGACTATTTATAAGATAAGATGTTTTTTAGAAAGCGTATGACCACTTTTTCCAGGGGTACCAATGCATGATGGGGAGGGATCAACCTATTTAAGTTATGTGTCTATGTTTCCGTTCGGCACATCCATTTTGCTACGGAGTGTGTGGTCGTGATGTCTTCTCATGAATGCCAGGTTCTTCCAAATATGTTGACAAACACTGATATTCACCACCCCAATCTACATGGAAAGAGTGAATAGGTCGTGCAAAATAGTTTTCCCGGATGCAACCTTGTGCCTATTTGAACAGGTTATATTCACGTTATTTGTGTGCCAAACTTTTGATTAGTGGATGAGGTTGAAGCATATATTAGATGAAGTTTGAGAAACTCTCAACTACCTATTGTCTATTTGTGCATTTTCATTTCATTTTAATTTTTCTTTTGTAGATATTATTGGGAAGGTCATAGGCATTGGTCACCCCAAACATGTTGAGCGGGGTGCCTCTGTTGCGGCTGTCCAGAATATCATCATCGTCGATCCAAGGTTTTGTCTCTTTTTTCCTCTCGCGTGGTTATCGTCATCCTGTTGTTCTTGCTTGTACCTTGCACTTTGCAGTCGTGACACTCTCGCTTTCATGTCCTCACTTTGTCTTGCATTTGCGTGACTAGTGGTTCAGAGGTGGAAGCTTCTCTTTTGAGTGATCTATCGTATTATTGATGTTGATGTTGTTGTTTTTTTATGACCCTAATCCAGTTATTCTGGCCCTCTCTTGCTTTCGTGTTAGCTCTTTCTTAGGTATGCTTTTTGCCTCATATCTATGCAATGTGCTTTTGCTGAGAGCTTTTGTGAGTTATTGTGTTGTTACCTTTCCTCCACTTTTTGCTTCTTCCTGATGTTGTTTCCTTTCCCAGGTAACCTGACTGTGTCCAGCTGTCCTGCTAGCCGAGTCCTGCTACTGCTTGACCTGCCTGCGGCAACATCTCTTCGTGAAGTGTACCTTTCTGTTTTCATAGCTCTTCACATGCTGTTCTTCTTCTCTTTCAACCTCTATTCTGTTTAACAACTTGCCTTTTGCTATCTTTGTTTTTGTTTATCTGTCTTTCTTTGCAGGTTTGTTGGGAGTACTCATTCAATTAAGTGCATTGAACCTAAATTCCCAACACCCGAGAAGGTTAAACAACACGCTGTTGATTCATTTAGGACGATACGTGAGCTTTTTTCCATGTATGAGGGTAGTGGTGATCTAGTGAGTTTGTTGTTGTCTTTTCCTTGTTCCTGCCTTCTCTCTCCCCCTTCATTCGCCATGCTTATCATTCCTCTAGACCCCATCGGGAACCACATTATCGGTGTACGGCAACCATCATTGGGTTTGATAAGTATCAACATTGGTGCTACCGCTCGTGTGCGCTTTGCTCATCCGCGGTAGCTCCCAATGGGAATGATTACTGGTGTACTACACATGAGTCTGTGGCTGATGTTGATGTGGAATTTAGATCTTCCCCTCTCTTAATTTTTGCCGCATTTGTTTTCGCTTAATGTCATTTCTGTGTTCACACACCATTGCCTTTGATTCCTGCACCATGTATAGATTGAAATTAATTGTCAGGGACTCTACCACCGAGGCAATATTTTTCATCCTTGGAATGACATGTGACAAGATTATGCCAATTATACAGCCACTGAACTTGCTAAAGGTTACCCTGATGATTTTGGCGACTTGCCTCCTGATGACACTCGATTTGACGTGATTATTTTCCTTGCTTAAGACATGGTTTTTACGGTAGAATAACGAATATTCACTCAACTACTCTATATCGTCCCATTTGTGTTACTTTGGCCCGTTTCGGGTCTATTTGATGGTTTTCTAGTGTTTTCATGTTAGCACAGGTTTTTGCCATCAAATATAGTAGCCAAGGACGTGTCTAAGGCGTTGGAACCTCGAGGAATCGCACTGGAATCAATCCAAGGAGTCAATCAAGTCGAACCAAATTCTGCTCCCATTTACAAAGAAGTTTTCGGCGAAAACTCATGAAGAAATCGGCAGAGCTTTCAAGAAGAAGTTTTCGGCGAAAACTTCAAGTTTTCACCGAGAACCCGGCGTCCGAAAATCACAGGAGAAACAGCCGGCGATCACCCCATTTACAAAGGAATTTTCGGTGAAAATTCCTTCAGATTTTCGGCGAAAATTCCTTCAGATTTTCGCGAAAATTCCAGGCAGATCCGGTGTATTAGGGTTAAGTATAAATACTTAACCGGCGGCCCTAAATCAAAAAGACCGGATAATATCTCAGAATACCAACTAATACCAAATACTTCGAGGATTCTCAAGAGTTTTGGAGTGGAGTTTAGAGTTCGAAGAGCCAGGAAGAGATCGTGACGCCATCCATTTCATCTCGAAGACTCGGAGCTAGGATTGAAGTTTACCGGAGATCAAAGTTCTGCCGGAGTCATCTTAATTAGGTTTTTCAGATCCTTTTCTGTTCTTCCTTTGTTCAGGATGAACTCTATCTTTGTCTTTGATTCTTTTGTGAAAAACATGAGTAGCTAAACACGTAGAGCTTAGACTAGATGAACCCTAAGTGATCCAGGGCTTTAAAGCGGTCACGGATTGGCGGTGATTAGATTCAAAGTTCAATCACTTTCTCTTTCATGTTTGATTTGTTTTTCATTGTTCATGTTTCTTGTCTGGATTGATCACCTAGATTAGATTCTTGTTAAGCTAAGGATAGAAGCGAACGCTCGCCTTACTTTAAAACATCAAATCGAACAATTAACCTAATCATTGGAGTGTGTCTTTCGTAGGAACCAGTTAGGGTTAATCCACTGCAAGAGTAACTCATAAATCGTTAGTAATTGCACCAGTTAAGTTAAGTCATTGCGAGAGGCGACCGTACCCGGGCGGCTAATTAATCTTGGTAGCTGGAACGGATAGAGCGAACGTTCGCCGGTCTTAAACCTAAGGGTAAGGAGTTATGGTGGTGTCTTAGAATTGATTGAATGAGAATCGAAATCCGCTGATCTATTGATTGCCAATGCTCTGGTGAACGAAGGGGGATTCAAAGTCTAAGCTTGTCTGTATCTTTGTTTAATCAACCAATCTTTCACTCTGTTTTCAGTTTTATTTTTTTTTAATTTTCCGTGCATTTCTTAGAATTAGAAGTCGTGGAACTCACACCACGCACAAAGTGTTAAATCTGAGTAATTTGCCTTTATATTTGAGTAATCAATCATTAGAAGACCCGTGGAATACGATTTACCCTAGCTTCCAGCTTGGTAGTATTTGATCACTGTTTTACAGCACATCAAATTGGCGCCGTTGCCGGGACTTCTTTTGATTGTTCGAAAGAAGAACTGGCATTTTATTCTTCTACTTTCCATCTTTCACCTTTCCATCCACTTCGATTTTACACTGGTTTTTGTTTGTTTTTGTTATTTGTAGGTTGTTCACAGGTTTATGCACCACCGCCCTCTCACGCGTCTCCAAAGCGCCAAAAACGACAAGGCTAAGAGTATAGAGAGACCAGGCAGTTCTTCTCCACCGAGACAATCACAGATTCCGAAGAGAGGCAGAACCAATCCACCTCCATCCGTCACTCCGATCAAGATCGAGGAACTGAAGGAGAGTTCCTCATCTTCATCTTCACCGTCATCTTCATCTTCACCGTCATCTTCATCCGTTTCGTACACCGAGTCACTTTCACCTCCTCCATCTCCTACCATGAATGATTAGTTACCACCACCAGGCGGCCAACCACCACCAGTTGCACCGAAGAGTCTAGCTGACTACAACAAGCCGAGCACGACTAGCATTCGATCTTCTATCGCCGTGCCGCGCATTGAAGGAGATCCTGACTATGAGATCAAGATTCCATTCTTGACTATGATCTCTAGGGATCTACAGTTTGAAGGCAGGCCACTAGACAATCCGTGCACTCATCTGGCGGACTTCCTTGATCTCTACAGCACTTTCAAGAACGTAAATCTCGACAATAACACTCTTTGCTTGAGAGCTTTCCCGATCTCTCTGAAAGGCGCAGCTAAGAGGTGGCTTACTGGCAAACCACCTGGCTACTACACCAACTGGGAGACTCTTGCTCAAGACTTCGTCGAAGAGTACTTCCCTCCTGCCAGAACAACAGCCTTCAAGGACAGCATAGCCAGATTCTCTCAGAAGGAAGGAGTGAGCTTATATGAAACTTAGAATCAATTCCAAGAACTTCTCTACAACTGTCCTCATCACGGTTTCGAGCAGAGGCAGTTAGCTGAAATCTTTGCTCGAGGTCTTCAAGAAGAATCTGCCAAATGGGTCAATTCCCTAGCTGAAGGGGATTGCACTACACTTACACCGGAAGCTGCTCTTCTTCATTTCGCGAACTATGCTTCCAAGTCGAGAAACTGGGAACGACAATCTGAAGGATCAAGAAGCAAGCTCGATCTCGAAGCAACTATCAAGACAGAAGTAGAGAAGCATCTGAAGAAGTCTTCTACACCCATCAAGCCACCGACAGCCGCTGTCTACGTTGCTGATTGCGAGTGGTGTGGAGCTTGTGTGCATAATGGAGGCCGATGTCAGAATTTTGGTAAAACAGAAGTCTGGTCTGCCGAAGAAGTCAATTTTGTTCAACAAGGCTTCAGCAACAATCAGAACGGTTATGTTGGCTACCGCAATTTCAGGTAATAGGGGAATTACCAAGATAGACCTCCCTACAATGCCGGTGCCAACCAGAACCAGAACCAGAATAGCCGACCAACTGGTCCAGCTCTGGATCAGAAGCTGAATCATCCGCTGGCAGGTGTGTACCAGCCACCGCACCGCAATCCGGGTAACTATGGAACTGCTCCTGGCAATCGCCAGAATCAATATCTGAACAATACCTATACAGGGCAGCAACATCAGAGGGAAAACAACGTCAGTGAACTGGACAAAAAGCTTAGTCAGATCATCACCAGACTTGACGATCATGACAGTCAGTTCAAAGCCCAAGCTCTTCTCAACCAAGAACAGATCGCATCCGGTCAAAGAATTGAGCAGGCTGTGAACCACATCTCGAGCATGCTAGCATCTGGTCGACCATTTGGCCAACTTTCAAGCCAAACCGAGCCAAATCCGAGAAAGGAGCAAGCTAAGATGGTATCCGTTCAAGAACCGACAAACTCATCTACTAATGCTTCTTCTATTTTATGCAGGACCGATGAAGCTCCAGAGAAGAAGGAAGCACAAATGAGGCGCCTAAAGAGTATGATCCTCCTCTTGCTCCGTACTACGTGAAGCCTCCTTTTCCAAGAGCATTGCTGCCAAACGCACGGATCGAGACTGGCATGTGGGGAGGTAAAGAAGGATATCCTGCCGCTGGTAGCAAGAAACCTTCATTGCCATATCCAGCTAAGTGTTCTGATCCTGGTTCTTTTACGCTTCCTCTAGTTATCAATGATGTTGAGATAGAACGTAGTTTGGTTGATCTATGCGCGTCTGTCAATGTTATGCCTATGAGTTTATTTGAAAAATTGAACCTAGGAGAACTTGAACCAACTAGCATACAACTTGTCTTTGCTGATAGATCACTGAAAACTCCGAGAGGAGAGATAAAAGACGTTGTTACTAAATGTGGTCCTTTCACGTTCTTAGCTGACTATGCTAGTAAGGATGATTCTACCATTCTCATAGGACGACCCTTCATGGCTACAACTGGAATGCAAATTAATGTTCCAAATGGTTCTTTAACTTTAAGGGTTGGTAAGGACATGATAACGTTCCGCCTTAAAGACGGGATGAAATATACTCCTTTGAATGAAGAATCTCATTGCCTAGCTGTTGAAACTGTGGAGTTGACTCCGGTCAACTCCGTTACTGATGTCTCTTCTAGTGTTCCTAGAGCGATTGTTGTTTCAGGTGTTGAACAGATTACAAAGCAGAAACCAAAATCGCTGCTCAGAAGCCACCAAAGAAGAAGGAACTGAAAGCCTCTTTTTCACCGCCGAGCAAGGAACCTGGCAGGTCGCAGAGAAGAAATCAGAAGAAGACGAAGACTCAAATGTTTGGAGACCAGTTGTGCCGCCACCTTCATCCGAGCCAGCTGCACCGCCAATTCATTCTGAGCTACCGGCGCCGGAGCAAGTATTGAAGGAGAAGTTAAAAGCATCTCCTAAGGAAATACCGACGATCACCGATCCTGGTGATACAAAGCCGAAGGATAAAGAGAAGACGAAGCCGATCATTCTCATCCCTTCCACCGTCTTCCTTGTAGAGGATGATCCCTTGAAAGAACTTTTTGGTCCGTTCAAGATCACTGATCACCTTCCTGATGGACGTACCAAGCTCTTACATGCTAACGGGAAGAAATTTATGCTTAACGGAGATGCCCCGAAGCTCTACTTCATGAACTCTGATGCTAGCGTTAAGGAGATCCCGAGTTGGGATGTCTCCTAATATCGTCCAGGTATCGTCCAGCTCAAGGACGTTAATAAAAGAGCGCTTCGTGGGAGGCAACCCACGGCTGGAGTCAGTTTTTCATTTGTGTCAAACTTAGTGTTTTAGAGTCAGGTTCGGGGAGCCAAAAGTGTCAGTTTGCATGATTTCTTATTTTTCGTGTGTAGTCTGTGTGTCATCGTTTCAATCGCAAGTTCTTTGAGGTTGTTCCGATTTTTGTGGATTTAATTGTGATTTTCTGAAGTTTACCGGGATTGCGAAAATATTTTCAATCGTGCAGTTCAAACTTTTCGGCGAAAAACTGTCCCATTTTTTGGCGAAAACTCTTTTGAAAATCCACTGTGTTTTCTGGACGATTTTAACTAAACTTTTCGGCGAAAACTCTATGAAGTTTTCGGCGAAAACTTATTTGAAAACCGACAGACTATTTTCACTTGTGTTTTCGGCCAAAAATTGCACACATTTTCGCCAAAAACTTGAGACAAAATCAAACAATTTTTCCTTTTATTTCCCTGTCACACTCTCTCTCTCCCCTCACTTCTTCATTTTCGAAAAAAAAAACCGAAACCTCTCCCCCTGTTTCAAACCTTCGCCGACCGGGCCACATTCACGCCGCCACCGTCTATTCCCGCCGCCGCCGCCATCTGTTTCCGCCACCGCCGCACCTCTCCCCTCCCTTTTCCGAACATTTTGAGCCGTAGATCAGTCGAATCGGAGCTCTAGAGCTTCCGTTCAGCCAAACCCTAAAATTTTTCTATTTTTCACCGATTTCTCTTTCTCCGTTCATTTTCAGCACCCATGGCTTCAAGGTAAGTTGTAGAACTTTTCATTCCGAATCTTTTGACATGTTGAATGCTGAATTTCGTCAGGATTGACTTTCGGTTTACCTCGATTTGCGTGCCGACTGATTTCATGTGAACTAGGTTAGCTGAATTCTTTGGACTGATCTAGCATGCTTAGGGAGAATTGTGCTGAATTTTAATGTCGTTCGATCATGTGTTGCTATGCTTAAAGATCGATTCTTTGCGGTGTTGACTTTATGAGAAATGTCGGTTTGACCTTGACATATCTATGTTCGTTTGGCTGCCATGTGTGTTCTTTCACGTTCGTATTATTATGTTTGCCATCTGAGTATATAATTATGCCGTCATTTCCCGCCTCGAGCTAGTATTTGCCATGATTAGGGTTCGATGTGCTATGATGTTGTCTTTTGAATGTCGGTTTGACTTCTGATCCCTAATTATGATATGAACATTCCGGCTAGACATATGCATGCTCTGTGATTTATTGTAATTACCAGTTGTTTACTTTGCTTACCCCACTCGGTTTTCCTTGTTTCTTTGTGAAATTGAGTTTTCTACTAAGTGTGGGGTGGGTTATTAGTTAATTAACCTGGTTTCATTTCTGGTTTTAGGAATGTCATTCATGAGCGCAGGACTAAAGCGCGCCTTGACACCGGTTCTAGCTCCCGAGCTCCTGCTCCCGTCACACCCGCGTCTCCGGTCCTCCACCAGCCTTTCCTGGCAGAGTCGGGTACCACGCCACTGTTGCCCACCTACCCCAACACTACTTCGAGCGCTACCAGAGGCTCGAGCGTGTTCCCGGAGCCGACATGCGCCCACTTTCCTTGGAGTCACTCTTCGAGCACGACGTGGACTGGCACCAGGAACGTGCTACCTTCAGGACTGCTAGAGCTGACCACCCTAGCTGCTGACTTCTCGGACGTCGCTTTGCAGGAGTTCTGGGCCACGTTCGAGTTGGACGAGCATAAGAGGAGGCAGCGTAGGAAGGTGGTATCCTTCTACCTTGGCGGGGTGTACAAGTCGTTCACCTATGATGAGTTTTCTGCTCATCTCGGCATTCCCCGGGAGCACTACGAGGGTTATCACCTCGGCTGGGAGAACAACTCCGGCGACGGAGAGGAGTATGACGCGCTCTGGAGCCACACGACAGGAGTGCCCGGCGATCGTACCACGAAGCATAACTCAGTTAAGTCCCTCTCTCACCCTCTCTATCGATTCATTCACATGGTTTGGCGTCGTTCTCTTTTGTTTGCACAAGATAAGAGCCGCCACCACATCAGCAGAGAGGAGCTCACTCTTCTTCGCGCCATCTGGGAAAGTTATCCTCTCCATCCCGGGTGGGTGCTTGCACGCATACTACGCCAGAAGACGCAGAAGCCGAGGCCACCTAGCTCACTTTTGGGAGGCAACTTCGTGGGCCAGCTCATCATCTCCCTCGATATCAGCCATGAATATGGCCGGACATCCCACGACGCATAGTATACACCGTCGGTGGAGATCTAGCGATCGAGTACGACCTCGAGTTGGACCTCAGTCCACAGGTGGCGGCGCCTCCTCCTCTCCATCACGAGACCGAGTTGGAGGAAGAAGATGATTCTGGGGAGCCGCAACCCCAGTCAGAGCCGAAGTTTCATGATCATACACCCTCGCCACATCATCAGGCAGGGTATGCACACCAGTCACCGCCGCCCATTCCAGAGCCGTACCAGGCGCCTCACCCTCAACACCGACCGCATCCCGCAGATATTGGAGAGTTGTACGAGCGACTCCAGGAGTGGCGCATCACTGACGACGCCACTCAGGATGCGAGATGGATTATTATGCAGCAACACATGCACCGCTCTGACGAGCGGTATGAGGCACAGCTGGAGTGGCAACGTCAGGTGGGCGACGCCCTACACCTTCCACCCCCCGACGCCCCTGACCAGCTATGATCGGGTGGTGTCCTTTTCCTTGTCCTTTCTTTTTATTTCTTCTTTTCGGATTTTGATCCAACTTTTTTCTGTGTGGATCCGGACACTTGTCCCGGTTTCCTTTTTATCTTTCATTTGTTTTTGTTTTGCAGGCAGTTGGGAGATTCCCTTTGCTTCGCTTTGGTAGATTGCCTCTACTCCGAGGATCCGTGCTCATCCCCTACGCCAACCATCTTGGTCCAGGTTCTTCTACTTCACTCAGAACTCTAGATTTAGTCCTGTGAGGACATAATACGATTTAAGTGTGGGGTAGGATGCTAGAGAACCTTGCATGAACTTGATTGCCCTTGATTGTGTTTTTGTGTGCCTCGTGATTCCTGTCCAGTCTCTCTAGCATTAGAATAGCTCAGTTCTTGATTTTTGATGTTAAGTTGTTGTTCAATCTTTCATAATGATGCTTAGACTGCTTAACCTAGAACTTGAGAACCAACGTGTTTATTTTGATGCTAAACTGCCTTGTCAGAACAGAATTTTTAAAATCACACTTGTATTTTGTAGCCTTGATTGCATGAAAATGACC
Organism: Linum lewisii; assembly: GCA_034768395.1. Classification (NCBI taxonomy): domain Eukaryota; kingdom Viridiplantae; phylum Streptophyta; class Magnoliopsida; order Malpighiales; family Linaceae; genus Linum; species Linum lewisii. The sequence goes on along the minus strand of CM068297.1, from coordinate 63,063,948 downwards.
GAATCCGACTAGCAAACCAACTGTGAGCTTTTGATCCATTGCACGTAACTTGCAATTTCAATTCTTTTTGAGTGATTTTCTGTTTGCTTGAATGAGTTAGAATTTGCATGAGACCTATTCGAGACCACACGATGACACGAGTTCTAGAATGATAGGGGCACCTAGATTCAGCTACTAAGCCAGATAGCCTACCAAACGATAAATCCATTAGGTTTAAACCCTTGAGCTTGGCCTGTTCTTTCGGTTCGATAATACATTACAACCATTTCCCATTCTTTCATTCCCCGTTGATCCCCTGTGGTTGTAGTTCTAGATTGACCTACCGAAAGTCGGTTTGTGGTAACCTGCCTATAGCCATTAAACAGGTGGTCTTAGCTATTATGTCCAAACGTGTAAACCCTCTAGCAACTAAAAGAAAGAATTGGCACAAAGAAAAAAAAGAGAAAGGGAAAAATAAAAGAAATATCAAAAAAGAAAGCAGAAAAGAAGAAAAATTAGAAAAGCTTTAAGTATTTAGTTCAATAAACGTTCTTCTCCCTACAAATGGAAGAACGAAGCTAAAGAAAAGTAAAAAAAAAAAAGTATAAAAAAAAATAAGTGCTAGGTTGCTTGAGGGTATCATAGGACGAGCGTTCACTATTCCACCTGTGTCTGGTTAGACGGTAGGGAACTATAGGCTAGATTCGAGGGAAGTTAGTCAAAAGCTACACCGCACCAAAGCCATCATCATACACTCCCATCATCCATCGCATCATAAACCCTTGTAGTGTAGAATTCATTACAGTCCTAGCAGGGGAAGTCCTTCTTGACTAGTTACTCGTGTTATCACAGTGGTGGAGATGTGGTCGAATTGCAAACTTATGACAGAATTCAGTAACAGAAAATGATTGAGAGCATAAACACGTCCTTAAACACAGAGAGTGAGAGTTCCCCGTTTACTAAATATTTCCTGTGTGAGGAGTCTGGTCGGTCAGGTTAAACTCGTGCATAATTGATTGCGATTACTCGTCGTGTGCAGTTTTTAGTGAGACCAGGTTGTTTGGCTGATCAGTATGCATGCTAGGTTTCTTGTTCTAGGAATTATCTGTCTAATAATTCATTGTGTTTGATTGAACTCCAATTTAATAAATCTTATCATTTGTGAACATGAGCGTTTCTATTCAGTTTGCTTGAGGACAAGCAAAAGCTTAAGTGTGGGGTATTTTGATGACACTCGATTTGACATGATTATCAACCTCATTTAAGCGATATTTCCTTGCTTAAGACATGTTTTTTAGGGTAGAATAACGAATATTCACTCAACTACTCTATCTCATGCCATTTGTGTTACTTTGGCCCGTTTCGGGTCTATTTGATGGTTTTCTAGTGTTTTCATGTTAGCACAAGTTTTTGCCATCAAATATAGTAGCCAAGGACGTGTCTAAGGCGTTGGAACCTCAAGGAATTGCACCGGAATCAATCCAAGGAGTCAATCAAGTCGAACCAAATTCGGCTCCCATTTACAAAGAAGTTTTCGGCGAAAATCCCTTGGAGTTTTCGGCGAAAACTCATGAAGAAATCGGCAGAGCTTTCAAGAAGAAGTTTTCGGCGAAAACTTTAAGTTTTCACCGAGAACCCGGCGTTTGAAAATCACAGGAGAAACAGCCGGCGATCACCCCATTTACAAAGGAATTTTTGGCGAAAATTCCATCAGATTTTCGGCGAAAATTCTAGGCAGATCCGGCGGTATTAGGGTTAAGTATAAATACTTAACCGGCGGCCCTAAATCAAAAAGACCGGATAATATCTCATAATACCAACTAATACCAAATACTTCGAGGATTCTCAAGAGTTATGGAGTAGAGTTTAGAGTTCGAAGAGCCAGGAAGAGATCGTGACGCCATCCCTTTCATCTCGAAGACTCGGAGCTAGGACTACAGATTACCGGAGATCGAAGTTCTGCCGGAGTCATCTTAATTAGGTTTTTCAGATCCTTTTCTGTTCGTCCTCTGTTCAAGATGAACTCTATCTTTGTCTTTGATTCTTTTGTGAAAAACATGAGTAGCTAAACTCGTAGAGCTTAGACTAGATGAACCCTAAGTGATCCAGGGCTTTAAAGTGGTCACGGATCGGCGGTGATTAGATTCAAAGTTCAATCAGTTTCTCTTTCATGTTTGATTTGTTTTTCATTGTTCATGTTTCTTGTCTGGATTGATCACCTAGATTAGATTCTTGTTAAGCTAAGGATAGAAGCGAACGCTCGCCTTACTTTAAAACATCAAATCGAACAATTAACCTAATCATTGGAGTGTGCCTTTGTAGGAACCCGTTAGGGTTAATCCACTGCAAGAGTAACTCATAAATCGTTAGTAATTGCACCAGTTAAGTTAAGTCGTTGCGAGAGGCGTCCGTACCCGGGCGGCTAATTAATCTTGGTAGCTAGAACTGATAAGCGATCGCGGTCTTAAACCTAAGGGTAAGGAGTTATGGTGGTGTATTAGAATTGATTGAATGAGAATCGAAATCCGCTGATCTGTTGATTGCCAATGCTCTGGTGAACGAAGGGGGATTCAAAGTCTAAGCTTGTCTGTCATCTTTGTTTAATCAACCAATCTTTCACTCTGTTTTCAGTTTTAAATTTTTTTTTAATTTTCCGTGCATTTCTTAGAATCAGAAGTCGTGGAACTCACACCACGCACAACGTGTTAAATCTGAGTAATTTGCCTTTATATTTGAGTAATTAATCATTAGAAGACCCGTGGAATACGATCTACCCTAGCTTCCAGCTTGGTAGTATTTGATAACTGTTTTACAGCACATCACCTCCATCAATCAAGATCCTTCAGAACCAAGAGGTTACTTTTGAGGTCCAATTTCTGCGTCATATTCATACTAATGCGTACGCTGACATCAAGATATCAAAGATTTGGGGTCTGAAGTTTCATCGCGCCGAACTCTGTGCCCAACTACTAAAGTCAGCTCCTCCTTATTGGTCTCCAAGGTTTGCTACCTCGTGAATCCTTCTCCTTCGCACAACAATGTTACTTTTCTATTGTTAAAACTCACTCATTGGATTTTTTTTGGTTCCCCGCAAGTCCTCCTCCTTCGCACAACACCCCGTTGTCGCCAAGCCCCTCTTATGTCCCTCATGTGTATACACATGTCTCCCCTTCAACTTCCAAGCCTCATTTAGTTGATTAATGTACAAATTCGATATCTCCTCTTCACGTGTCTCCTGACAGGTATGCATTCTTTGTCGTACCTTATGCTTTTCTTCACCCAAAAGTTTTTTCTGTATTTTTTAATGCACTTTTATTATATTTTCCCTCTACTTTTTCATGAACTGTGATGACCTTCGAGCAAACTTTTGTCATTTGATTCTCCATCGTTGGGATTAACTCCTGCCTTGAGGTAATGTTCCTTCTTCGTGCTCAGTTTTGTTGCTCTATTTGTGTCATGTTGTTCCCAGTGACGTGTTGCTCTATTGTGATGTGCCCAATGTATTGCTTATTCATGCACTTTTCTTTCAATTACTGTTGGTTGCGTCACCATTACGCCTTTTACCCCTTATTCAAATGTTTAGGCCCAAACCCACACTTTCAAAGGTTCAGAAAGAACATGCATCTCGCTTTTCCAAGAAATCATCACCAATTGCTTCTTGCTGTCAAGAGTTCTGGGGCCCAACCTGCAGTGTCTAAGCTTGCACCCAAAACACCTATTGTAGGGTCTAGCTCTTTGCTATCTTCTTTGTTGGCTTCTCACCAAGAGGCCATTGATCAGTGCTCGAGCACCCCCATGCCCCTTTTAGATCCTCTTGACGATGTGCCTCTTTCTTCCTTTGTTCGTCCTAAGCGCCCACGAGTTGTTGTCAATACCCGAGGCACCCGTCCTCCTGCTCGTTCAACTCCTTCTGAAAATCTTACATCATCAAGGTATGTTTCCCTTCCCACTCACTTTTTGGAGTGATGTCGCCTCTTTGGTTTTCTACTTCTAAACATTCCTTAATTTCTTTTGGTTTCTCTATAGTGCCACCATTCCTCTTGCCAAGGTTAGGCGGGAACGCAATGATCTTCAAGGTGACTCATTTTTTTTTCTCTGCTCGATCAATGTCCTGCCACCCAAGTTGTAACACCCCATCCTAGATGAACCAGTTAAACCACATGTTTAAACCCATGCAACCCTACTAAGTGCCACAAACTCGATTCATCACAACAAACATACATCACATTACAATAATGGAATAACGAATAGGCCAACCCGGCTCAACCAGAACATGAATCCATACATCCAAAGAATAGAAGAGAAAGTAAAACCAGAATCAATCCAATACATCCATAACCAAAAAGAAAGGAAATCCCTGAATCCCAATCAAATCAATAAACCAAAAGTGGGTCTGAACATCTTGCAGTACCTAGCAATAACCGACTCGTCGGCATGCCCGAAAGCACCTCTCCTCTGAGCTCTCCTAGGTGGCATGGTTACCTGCTCACCATACCCCAAAACGAAGCGACAAAGAAACCAAAGAAAGATGGGTCAGTGACATGCACTGAGTGAACCAGGCAAAAGAAATCCCACATGCTATATAGTAGTAAACCGACAAGCCAAGTCAACAAGAAAGATCATAGCATTTAGAGGTTGGTAGCCCGAGCAATCCCTATCTCAATCCTTTGAAAGTATCAATAATGCCTGTAAGGTCTACTGACTATCCCGGTGCCATATAGGCCCTGTTCCCGGTCATTAAGACTCCCTTTTAGCCCTTTATAACCTAGGGGATTGCGCAATCCATAGTTGGATCACCTGCGCTTACGCCTAATTCCAACTTGTGAGATCAGTCTAATCATGAACGTAATCCCTACCAATATCAATCAAGGAAATCTAGCAACCTTGCCCGAATTACATACATAGATGTAATTCAATAATAATGTTCAATGAAAGTAATTAACCCAGGTATGGATCATAGCAGAAAAGATAGCATTTCAGTGAAAAACCCCTCATAGTTTCCTTAGCCGACTCTTGAAATCCAACCAGAAATGAGAGCACTGAACCACAACCTTCCTACACAAGATTCCAAGCCACCTTGATCAATAGAAATGATCAGAGAAGAGAAGAAAACCAAAACCCCCAAACTGTAGAACCCTAGCTACCAGAGCTTGAATCTACTTGAACGAGAAGGATTTTCCTAATTCAAAGCCTGAACGATTGACATAGATCGACCCTTGAACCTTCTCTCACGCTCCCTTGCTGAATGATGGCACCGAGCTCCAAATCCCCTCTCTCAATACCCGTTGTTCATCAAAGTGAAGAAAGAAAGAAATGAGAAGTTGTGTGTTGTGCAGTCGACTGTGCTATTTATAAATAGGTTGAGATAACGACTGTTACATACAGTGTAACGCCCGTTGTCCTTGACAGACTACTACCATTACCAACAAGGTAACGCCCGTTGTCTCCAAGACGACTACGATCTTACGCTGATGGTAACGCCTGTTGTCCTCCCCAGATAATCCAATCATTTCCACCTGAACTAACAAGCACGAAAACTAGATGTTACAACTCTCATCCCCTTCAAACAGGTTTCATCCCGAAACCGACTAACCCTCCCTCGCACCATAACCAAGGGATGCACTAAAGACCTGTAATTCCTTACATGCGAGATAGGCATCCACCAAGTCGGGTATTTCTGCTTCATGACAGCAACCAGCTCCCAAGTCGCAACTTGGATTTCCTGGTTGCTCCAGACCGCCTTCAACATCAGAATGCGCTTGCTCTAAAGCTGGCGAAACTGATGGTCAACAATTTTCACCTGCACTTCCACATAGGTGAGATCTTCAGCTAGATCAACCTCATCTGACCTAATCACATGATCAGGTTTACCCACATAATTTCGAAGTACGCTAACATGGAAGACGTTATGAATTCGATCCAACTCCCCCATAAATGCTAACTCATAAGCCACCGATCCAACCTTCCTCAAAACTTCATAAGGACCAATAAACCTAGGCACCAATTTGCCCTTCCTGCCAAACCACATAACACCCTTCCAAGGTGAAACCTTGAGGAAAACCTTCCCAACTTCACTGAACTGAACTTCCCTGGCCTTTCCATCTACATACTATTTCTGCCGGTTCTAAGCTATCCCAAGCTGAGCTCGGATCAACTTAACCATGCTGGCAGTATCGTCCAAATTTGTGACCTTGAAACCAACTAATCCCCTTCTACATCCCAACAGATAGGCGTCCTGAATTTCCTTCCATACAGAGCCTTAAAAGGCGGCACCTCTACACTGCTGTGAAACGAGTTATTGTAGGCAAATTCCAAAAAAGGCAACAACTTGAGCCACGACTCCTCAAAATCCAGAACACAAGACCAAACAACTCCTCTAAAGTGAGGATCTTCCTTTCAGACTGTCCATCCGTTTGAGGGTGATAAGCTGTAGAGAAATTCAACTTAGTCCCCATACCAGTATGCAAGCTCCTCCAAAATTGAGAGGTTAAGCTCGGATCCCTGTCAGACACTATGGTCTTAGGAACACCGTGCAGCCTCACTACATGCTCCACATACAGCCTAGCTAATTCATCCATATCCGACTTGAACTTGATAGGAATGAAATGAGCTACTTTAGTCAAACGATCCACAATCACCCAGGTGACATCCTTACCTCCTACTATAGGGAAACCACTAACAAAATCCATTGTCATATCATCAAACTTCCACACCAGCACTGGCAGCGACTGAAGTAACCCTCCTGGCGCCCTATGCTCTCATTTAGCCTTCCGATAAACTAGGAAGCTCACCACATGGCTAGCCACCTCCTTTTTCATGCCTGAACACCAGTAGTGAGGCTTCAAAGTCCGATACATCTTGACCGCTCCGAGATGCATATCATAGACAGATGAATGAGCTCATCCAGAATTTCCCTTCTTACCTCCCTAACATCAAGAGCACAAACCCTACCCTGCAAGGTGACTAGCCCGTTCTCTACTGAGAACAAACCTGCTTTCCCTTCATCAACCTACTTCTTGATCTCCACCAACTTGGAATCCTCCAACTAAGCTTGACAGATCTGCTTTGACAATACTGGTCGCACTACTAACCTACCTAGCAAGACCTTCCCTTATTCCACTAAAAGCTCAACTCCCAACTTCTTCAACTGACCCAACTCGAGCGACTTACCCTTCCAGTTTAAGGCATCTGCCACCACGTTAGCTTTACCCGGGATGATACTCAATGGTACAATCATAATCCTTGAGTAGCTCCAGCCAATGCCTTTGGCCACTATTAAGCTCCTTCTGATCCATAAGGTATTTTAAACTTCTATGATCGGTCTTGATCACAAAAGTTTCCCCATAGAGATAATTCCTCCAAAGTCTAAGTGCAAAGTCCACCGCAGCTAGCTCCAAGTCATGCACCGGGTAGTTCGCCTCATGCGTCTTAACCTGCCTTGACGCATAAGCTATCACCTTGTCATTATTCATCAGCACACAACCCAAACCCTGGTAGGAAGCATCACTATACACCACATACTCACCTCCACTAACCGGCAAGGCGAGTACTGACGCCATAGTGAGCCCCTCATTTAACTCGTCAATTTCAGCTGACAAGCCTTGCTCTAAACGAACTTGATTTCCTTCCTAAGATACTTGTGGAGAGGTCCTGCTAAGTTTGAAAACCCGTCCACAAACCGTCAGTAGTAGCCAGCCAACCCGAGGAAGCTTCTCACTTCAACCACATTCTGAGGGGGCACCCACTTCACAACAACCTTGATCTTCATGGGATCTACCTCAATCCCCTTACCCAAAATCAGATGCCCGAGGAAATGAAGTGATCCTAGGTGCGATATCAAAAGACATCAAGTGTTGAATTAAAAGGTGGATCTAAGCCTCCTTAAGTTACTTGGGCCCAAAGAAACTAGCTCTCCTTGTTGATGAAGGAAAAGTCAATCTGCCTTGTTTTACTAAAACGGAGATAACTAAAGCTACAGAAGCCCAAACGGTGCAAGGCCAAGTTCATTAAAAAAATAACAAGACGTTCTTTTCATGGATACCTTATTTTCTTCTAGATTCAATCAGAAGTAGGAGTTATGACATTTTGAAGTGACAGAAAGATTTCTACACGGATTTCGATTCCTCTTTAGTTTAGAACTCTTAGTTTGTTTATTCCTTTTTAGCTTAGCTACAAGTTTTTAATTGTATTAGTAGTAGTTTCATAGAAGGACATGGAGAAGCCCTAGGCTGAACCTAATCTTATATATATGATCCATTGTACTCATTGTTTCACAACCCCCTTGATTAAAGATTATTATTTTAGAACTTTCACTCTTTGTTCCTTCTAGCTTTAGCATGTAGTTGATTATAAGGCCTAGGTTTATCGTCGTTCAAGGTCATCACACTTATCTTCGTGGTACCATTCAACCTTGATACTTCTGGTTCCTAACTCTTTATAGCTAGTGGGTCAAAGTCTGTTGCATCCAGGTTTTGTTGATTTGATTTCGGTCCCTTGGTTTCTAGACGTATTGTTGTAGGGTAGCATCCCACGGTTGTTGTGGTTCACATCATAAAAGAACCTCTCTCAACAAAAACTCACACTTGGAAAACTAAGCATATAACTTCTCCTCCCTTAACTTAGCCAGCACCAGCCTCAGATGCTCATCATGCTCCTCCTCTGACTTGGAATACACCAGGATATCATCTATGAACACAATGACGAATTTGTCGAGGTAATCACTGAATACCTTGTTCATCATTGCCATAAATGCAGCAGGAGCATTAGTCAAACCAAAAGGCATAACCAGGAATTCATAATGCCCATACCTCGTCCTGAAAGCTTTCTTAGGGATTGCTCCTTCAGCTACCTTCAGTTCATGATATCCACCTTAAGTCAATCTTAGAAAATACCAAAGCTCTTTGCAGTTGAACAAACAAGTCGTCAATTCTTGGAAGAGGATACATGTTCTTGACAGTAACCTGATTGAAACGCCTATAATTAATGCACATCCTCTTGCTCCCATCCTTCTTCTTCACAAAAAAAATCGGTGCTCCCCATGGAGACGCGCTTGGCCGAATGAACACCTGATCCAGAAGCTCCTACAATTGCTCCTTTAGCTCTTTCAACTCAACCGGTGCCATCCGGTTAGGCGATATTAAGATAGGCGCAGTTGCAGGTACCGGCTCAATATCAAAAGCTACCTCTCTTTGCAATGGCACACTTGGTAAATTCTCAGGGAAGACGTTTTGAAACTCCCACACTACTCTTACATCATACAACTTTGAGCTCAGTTCCAAGATCACATGCGTTAGAAATGCTTGACATGCTTTGTGCAACATACTGTGAGCTTTCAAAGCTGACAAGAACGACATCCTACATTTCCCAACAGTCTTCAAGCCCTTAACAATCACTTCTTCCCTTGTGCTAGGAAGCAACTTGACTTCTTTATTCCTGCAATCTACCACAGCTCCATATCTGGCTAGCTAATCCATCCCCAAGATGATATCAAACTCATCAAAAGGCAGCAGCAACAAATTCGCTTCAAACACCCTTCCCGCTATCTACAAACCCAAACCCCGCAAAACAGGATCCACAACAAGAGTTCTCCCAACCGGAGTACTCACCCCAAACACCATACCCAACCTACTAGGTCTAACCCCAAGCAAAGCCGCTACACTAGTAGATACAAGAATGAGTAGAACCCGTATCAAACAAAGCGTAAAGAGTATGCTCAAGGAGTGAAATCGTACCAGTCACTGTGTCCGAAGCTGCCTCTGCCTCAGCTCTAGTCATAGAAAAGACTCGAGCCTGCACCTCTTATGACACTAGAAACATCATGTCTATCAGCTCCAATTAAGTGACATTCCATTGTCTGAAACATATTTTAGGTAGTTTAGTGGATTTCTATTCATTAACGTTATTTCTTACCGATTTGGTTACCTTGGCCTGTTTCGGGTCTATTTGATGTGTTTTCTAGTGTCTGTGTTAGTACACAGGCGTTTGCCATCAAATAAGTAACCATTGGGAGTGTTCGAGATGGAATGGAACCGCAAGATAGATCCCAGGATCATCAGAGAAGCCAGACGATCAAAGAGTTAGTAAACATATGGCCCGTGAAGAATATATTGGCGAAAACATCAAAAGTTTTGGCCGAAACCTTGTGAAGATTACTCAAGAGATCTGGCAAAGAAATCAGGAAAATATTTACGAAGAAATTTTAGGCGAAATGTTCAGAGTTTTCGCCGAAAAGGTTGTGAAGGAAACTTTGCAAATTCTGGCGTCGAAAATATTGAATTATTTTCCAAATAAGTCTTCACCGAAAAGTTAGATATCCTCAACGAAAATTTTATGAAGAGATAACACAGATTTCTAGCGTTGGCGATTGAAAAATACATTTCAAAAAAGTTTTTGCCAAAAACTTCTCAAAGTTTTTGGCGAAAAGTTCAGCTTTTCCAAGCTGAATACAGACTCGAATTTTACCCTATTTAAGGAACCATTCAGCCCTCCTTTGGAGAAATCTCATTTTCAGACTTTTTCCACACAAAGGAGATAGGTTAGATTAAATTCTGGAGTTCTTGGCAAGATTATTCCATAATCCTTCCATCTTGGAGATGCTCGGAGCTAGGAGTTGAAGATTTCTCAAGATCGAAGCTTCACAAAATCGTCAAATTAGGTTTTTCATATTTTCTCTGTTCTTCCTCTCTGAGATAAATTCTATGACTGTCTTCGATTCTTTTGGATTGAATATGAGTAGCTAAACCTGTTCAGCTTAGATTAGATAAATCCTAAGTGACCCGAAGCTTTAAAGTGCTCACGGATTGGTGGTAATTAGATCTTAATTCAGTCAGTTCTTTTTGGTAATTGATTTGTTCTTCATTTATGTTTCTTTTGTAGCTTGATCACCTAGTTTAGATTCTCGTTTGAGTAAGGATAGTTGGTGAAAGTCCACCTTATTCTGGAACGTGAAATCAATTAGTTAACATATTCAAATGGAATCATTCATCTAGTAGGAACCCTTAGTAAAAAAAATCTAGTAGGAACCGTTTAGGGTTAATCCATTTCAAGAGTAGCTCACTAAAATCAATCAGGTGCACCAGTCAATTATCCATTGCAGAAGTGAACGCATGGACGGAGAATCGATCTTGGTAGCTAGTTCAATAATAGTGAATTCTCGTGGACTTAGACTTAAGGGTAAAGAGCTACAGCAGTGAATAAAGAATTGAGTAAATTAGGGTTGAAAAGTCGTTGGTCTTGTGATCGACAATGCCTTGGTAATTTTAGGGGGATTCAAGTCTAAGCTTCATATGTTAATCGAAACCAAACCAATCAATCCACTTGCTAATCTTAGCCTTTAAATTAATTTCATTTTCATTGCTTATTAGACATAGAAATTCATGGAACTCACACCACACAACTTGATTTAAACCCGAGTAATTGTTAATTTCTTTGAGTAAACGATTAGAAGAAACCCCGAGGAATACGATCTATCCTACTTTTGTAGGTTAGTTATTTGACCACTGTTTCTACAAGTAATCAACCTCTGTATTACCTCCTTGCACAGATCTGGTACCCAAGGGTTGGGTATTGGCGCTAATCGTCGGTCCTCCACCTCTACCGAAACCACCTTTGAGCCCACTCACATACGAAGCTCTACTCTGCTGCACAGTGGCCTCAGACACCGCTCTCTCAGCATCACCAAACCTGTCCGGGCACTCCTTCTTGAAATGACTCGGATAGCAATCATCATTCCCACAATAGCCTCTTGGATGCACCACACTACACTTCCTACAAGGCGGCCGTCCGCCAATTCTTGGATCTGTGTGGGGCTGTGGCACTAGTGGAGCAGGCCTCTTGGTGGAGCAGGATTCTGAAACTCCAACCACTTAGCCCTTTTCCAGGTGGGAGGCATATATTCACTCTTGAACATTTGCTTGAAACCCTCAAACCCAATGGCAAAAGGATCATCCTCTACAGCCGCCAGATTACTCCACCACTCCTTGGCATCTCCTTTCAGGAAAAAGATTGAGTATCGCAGCTTCTGCTCATCAGTAGCTCCCATGAACCTGAACGCATGCTCGTTCTACCTCAACCACTCCAAAGCCAGCTGGGAATCCGAGGTTTTCCCTTCGAATGTGACGCCTCTCATCTTAACATGTCACCCAAAATCTAACACTGGAGTAGTCGGGTTAACAGAAGCATTCTGGCTACCTGTGGCGCTATCTCGATCACTACAGAGGAGTAAGACGTTCAGTTGCCCAGTTTGAAATGGACTCCCTTTAAAACCTTTAAGCTTAAATCCTTTAAAACACCATTTCTCCCCAAAACAATTTCCACATAGCAATAAAGCGGAAATCATCCCCTTGGAATATTTAGTGCTAACACGGAAGTGGAATACCAACTCTCTCTATAAGGTTCATGACGCCTTAAGAAAGCTGGTAGCACAATTATGTAGCAGAAAACAAACCAGCTCTGACACCCATTGTAACACCCCACCCTAGACGACTTAGTTAAACCTAGGGGTGTTGACGAACCGAGCCGAGCCGAACTTCACTATGCTCAAGCTTGGCTCGTTGCTTTTTAGACGAGCTCGAACTCGAACTCGAACTCGACCTAGAATTTTTAAACTTGTGACGAGCTCGAGCCTACTCGAGCCTGGCTTTTTAACTACACTTAACGATCCAAACTCGAGTTTAAGTCCAACTTAGGTCGTTAAAATAACTTGATGCATCCAATTTTGGCCCAATTTGAAGTTTGTGCGACAAAAAACATCAATGAGTCAAGCTAAAAAAACAAGTTATCTTAAAATTTACAAGTTTTTATTGAATATGACAAGCCACATGTTTCATTATTGAGTTTATAATAAGTCATATGGAGGAGCTAGTATTCGAATTGGCTCTTGAGCCAGCTTGACGTGCCAATAATCAACCAAGAAGGTACGATTACTAACACTCAAGGTCGTATTCCTCGAGGGCTCTCTCAAAGACTAATACTCACACTTCTTGTAGACGGTCTAAACATTTGGAAAGAGTTTGATTTCATCAAATAGTTCAAAAATATAAACAAAACTAAACAAGAGAGCAAAACAGTTCAATCAAAGACAATGGGAGTTCACTTGGAGCATAGTTTCATCATGCTCAAGAGGACTAAATGAACAAACACACCAATCAAGATCGAGTTTGCATTCGGATGACCACACACTTCACTTCTAAGACTCGATAGACTTTCGTAGCACCAAATCCCTATCCTAATAGCAGTCAAGGCTCTCGCTCTCAAGCTAAATGCAAAAGGATGCATTCTATGTGTTTGATGAAATGCCAAAACACAAAAACCTCTCTTAGAACTCTATGACCACAAGGCTAGGCACAACACTTTCATATCAATGCCCTAACACTAGGAGATTCACCAAATAGCCTTTCGATACTCGAATGAATGAAAATCCACATGCACACCAAGTGTTCGATAAAATGTCCAAGAGAGAAATCATGCGAATATGGTTAAAATAAGACGATCTAATCTCTTAGAACACACTCACTTCAATCCCTATACCTACAATCCATGCAATCCAAGCACTCTCATGCATCAAATCACATTGAAAAAACCAAATTAAGCAAACATGGCATAAAATGGCAATAAGAACAAGTCTAGGAATCATCTTCATACAACCAAGATCAATAATGGAAAATCTATACAATCATGCCTGTATCATAGCATAACTACTCTAATTTAGCCACACATGGCCAAGGGAGTAAAGAGAAGAGAAAGAAGATTGGTCACCAAAAGCACCTTTGATGGATCCTTGTGATGATCTTCAATTCTCCACTTGTAAGCACTTCTCCCAAGGTTTGTTGGCTTCAATCCAACCTCCAATGACTTCAATTTGCACCAGAATTGTCTATTAGGGTTGATGGGTAGTGGTTAATCAAGTGTAGAATAATGGAAATGTTCGTCGGTCTTCCTCCCAAATAATGAATCGCGGTTGCTTATAAAGGATTCACGAAAAAGAGCCAAGTTCTCGGCGAGAACATTGACGTTCTCGCCGAGAACTTCTTTGAAAAGCTCCGGTTCACTAGAAACGAGAATTGCTCTGACTTCCTCAGTACATTCTCGGCGAGAATGTTGATATTCTCTCCGAGAACTCTTGTACAGCATAAATCTTGAACTTGCAATTGCCCTATCTCCCCCGTCTGAGCTCCGATTAAGCTCCTGTTTGATCCTATGAACTCATTGTCACCTCTACTATCATGCCATGTCCTGAAAAATACAAAAACACAACTCCAATAGACATATAATTGGTCCACAAGTGGCCCCCGGGAACAAAAGTGCAAATTATGTAAAATGACTCAAAAAGCATAAAAACCATGACACAACGAGATCAAAAACGGGAATTTCTTAGGTCAATCGTAGGCTAAAAAATCATGTAATAATATCACATCAAACTCCCTTACGACTAACCCGAAGCTTGTCCTCAAGCAAGCAAATACTTACACTAACGCACTAATCATTTAAAACAAGCCAAAAGATCTCTAAGTTCGTTGAACCACGTTTTGATAGCCCGAGTTTTAACAAGGTAAAGGATCCCAAAATCTTACCAAACAACCCTTAAAACATTTTTAGAACAAAATCAAACTAGTTCTTAGTAGACATAAGGCCAAACAACTTGACAGAAAGTGTCGGTTACTAGACGGTGCACTTATTCCCAGATTCACCTAGACATAAACGAGGGAAAGAGAGGGTGATGCTGCAGTTTTAGCGGTATCAAATAACTAACCTACCTAAGTAGACTAGATCGTATTCCACAGGGTTTCTACTAATCGACTACTCAAAGAAGCTGGCAAATTATTCAGGTTTGAACAAGTTGTGCGTGGTGTGAGTTCCACGAGTTCTAATCTAATATAGCAAAGGAAAATAAAAGATAGAAAGATTAAAACGGTTGACTAACAGGAAGATAGACGAGCTTAGATTTCGAATCCCCCTTTAGATCACCAAAGCAACAACAATCACAAGACCAACGGTTTTCAATTCTAATTCAATCAATTTCTATACACCACCATAACTCCTTACCCTTAGGTTTAAGACTGGCGAACGTTCGCTCTATCCGATCTAACTACCAAGATTAACTAGCCACCCGGGTACGGTCGCCTCTCACAACGACTTAATTAACTGGTGCAATTACTAATGATTTAATGAGTTACTCTTGCAGTGGATTAACCCTAACCGGTTCCTACGAAAGGCACGCTCCAATTATAAGGTTAATTGGTTGAATTGATGTTTTAAAGAGAGGCGAGCGTTCGCTTCTATCCTCAGCTTAACAAGAATCTAAACTAGGTGATCAAGGAAGACAAGTTTATGCGCCAAAGCAGGAAGATGTCTGGCGACTAACCCTAGCTTGCAAAAACCTAATCTAGGCGACCAACCAGAAAACAAATATAAACAATCAAGAACAAAACAACCATGCAAAGAGAAACCGATTGAACTTTGAATCTAATTACCGCCAATCCGTGACCGCTTTAAAGCCCTGGGTCACTTAGGGTTCATCTAATCTAACCTCTACAAGTTTAGTTACTCATAACGATAACAAAAGAATCAAAGGCAACAAAGAAGATCATTATACAGAGGAAGAACAGATAAGAACTGAAAAACCTAATTCTGATGACTCCCGCGAAGCTTCAATCTCCTGGATCTTCAACTTTAAGCTCCGAGTTCTCCAAGGTGGAAGGATGGCGTCACGATCTCTCCACGATTCTTCGAACTCTCTAAACTCTATCTATCGACCCTAGAGTCGGCTGACTCTCAAAAGTCTGATTTGTGAAAAGATGAATGATGAATGATTTTTTTCATTCGGCTGCCGGCTACTTCTCTTTAAATAGGTACGCTTAGGGTTTCCAATACAGCGCCGGATTTGGAAGATATTTTTGGCGAAAATATCAAATAATTTTCGCCGAAAACTTTAGTTAAAATCCCCTGTTTGATTTCTTCTATGATTTTCGGCAAAAACTTAAGGAGGTTTTCGCCGAAAACTTCAGTGTAAATCAGCTGACGTTGCCTGTGAGTTTCTTGAAGGTATTTTCGCCGAAATCCTCATAGTCTTTTTGGCGAAAACATTGTGCTGGGCAGTTGGATCTTCGGTTCTGACTCTGGTTCGATTCCGGTTCACTCCTTGAGGTCTTGAACACGTCCGTGGCTACATAAATGAAGGCAAAAACCTGTGCTTTCACAAAAACACTAGAAAACCATCAAATAGACCCAAAAATGGCCAAAGTAACCAAATCGGTAGGAAATAGGGTAGTTGAGTGAATATTCGCTATTTTACTCCTAAAACCACATTTCAAGCAAGGAAATGTCGCTTAAATGAGGTTGATAATCACGTCAAATCGAGTGTCATCAATACCCCACACTTAAGCTTTTGCTTGTCCTCAAGCAAACTGAACTAGAACACACTCAAATTCGCAAATGACACGAGATTAAACCGAGATTCAATTCTAACAATTTGGTTTAGACTGTTCCACGTAGAAAAGGTGACCTACACATGCAAAAACGTAACCAAACAAGTTTCGATCTCATGTTTTCTGCACACTTTAAGTAGTAGTTTGAATAAAGCTCGTTTCAAGGCAAAACAATTAATTATGATTAACCGACTACGATAACAACAATTCTAATCAAAAAGACTTTAAGCTCTAGCCATGATGTGGACGCAGAGGTAGGAAAAGTGACGTGGCTATCGACTCAACTTCATTTGTTTCTAGATCTGTGCGTTACACGTTCTAGCTAGGACTGATTTAAACAACAATTTATTTCAAGTTTCGACTTTTTCCTTTAATTTATTTACTGCATACTAGTGCTCGATACCAAACACTTCACTTAGGTGTTGGACCTGCCTAGCTCACAGTATTTGTGCCTATGCTAGTGCTCAACCCGAACACTTCACTTAGGTGTCGGGCTTGCCAAGCTTTATTTTCAGCACTTTAAAGAACTTAACATTAACTCGAACAACTCAGTT
Organism: Linum lewisii; assembly: GCA_034768395.1. Classification (NCBI taxonomy): domain Eukaryota; kingdom Viridiplantae; phylum Streptophyta; class Magnoliopsida; order Malpighiales; family Linaceae; genus Linum; species Linum lewisii. The sequence goes on along the minus strand of CM068297.1, from coordinate 63,046,991 downwards.
TACTTGATTTAACCATTTAGCCACTTGATCCTAGCTAGTTATAACTTTTACACAAGATTTCGAATTGGATTTCCGCCTAATCTCAAGCCACAATCACAGGTGATCAAATATGGAGTGAAAAAAACATGGGAGAAGCTAGCATTTATCATCTTAGAATGGTGTTATCGAGCTTTGTTATTAACAAACCAATTAATTCAAGTTTCAACTACAGAAGTGATTTATGATCTGTTCTGACCTAGACTCATTTAATATCAGTTCTGACACATTGGTTACAGGTTCTAAGTGGAACAGTCTAGACGCCTTTGTTCAAAATTGAAGTCAATTTAACATCACAATCAAGAATTGAGTAATTCTATGCTAGAGAAATTCAAATTTGAACCAGAATCATAGATAGCAAGCAAGATCATGCATAGTCCTAGACTCCTACCCCACACTTAAACGGTTTTTGTCCTCACAGAACTAATCTAGAGTAGAGAGATACGAAGAACCTGGAAGGTGATGGTCGGTGTAGCGGATGAACACGGAGAGTCCGGAGTAGAGCGGAGTAGCTACTCAAGTTCCTACAAAAACAAAAACAACAAAAAGATCAAAAGGATACCGGGACAAGTGCCCCGGATCCACACATAATAAAAGTCGAACAAAGACGGTTAGGGGAATTTTGTAAATATTTTGACTCCTCTTTTTTTTTTTAAAGGTTTTCAAAAATTTTCTGACCCAACTAAAGTTTTCGCCGAAAAACTGGTGAAGTTTTTGGCGAAAACTACTTCGAAAACAAAGACAGACGACTTAACTAAGCATTTTCGCCGAAAAATATGAGGAGTTTTCGGCGAAAACTATTTCAAAAAATAGAACAGACTCAAACAGACTAAGGCTTTCGCCGAAAATCTGAGGAATTTTCGGCGAAAAATTTGACCTGACACAAAAAATTAAAACAGACAAAAATAAAAGAAAACTGACACTTTGGCTCCCCGAAACCGACTCGAACGACGAAAAAGACTGACTCAATAATTCAAAAATCGGACTCAGCTGTGGGTTGCCTCCCACGAAGCGCTCTCTTTTAACGTCCTTGAGCCGGACGGTACCTGTTAGGGACCCCAACTTAGGAGTTCCTTGAAGTCAATCGTCTTCTTCAAGGATAGCGGTTGAGTGCCATGTAGCACTCCAGCAGGGTGATGTAACCGGTAGTGCTCCAGTAGATCGCGGTTCTGGTTGGATGACCGGTTCTTCTTGAATTCTCCTTCTGGAGGAGGAAAGAGGTAGTACGGCGTGGCATGGTCAATAAGCTCCATCTTCTCCACCTTATGATCATCTAGAGGTCTATCAAGATCGAGTATGTATGCTTCCAAACCCTTGACGTCTTCGATTCCCACGTGCTCGTCTCTGGCTTGATCTAAAGGTTGGCTTGGCGGAAGCTCTATTGAGGATATCTCCTCGATTTCTTCGTGCTCCTCTTCGGCTTCAACTTCAAGATGGATTGGCTCTTTGTCTTCATCAACCGCCACTGTCAAGGATTCTTCTTCAGATGCTTCTAGCTCGCAATAGTTATGGGTGAGATTGTCATGTTCATCTTCGTACGGCTCTTGAGCATCTTCTTCCATTAGTGGATTTGGTTGCTCGAGCTCGACATCCACCATGCTACGAGCTTGTAGCTTCGAAAGGAGATCATCCAAGGCGGATTCTACTCTTGCGTCTGTTGTCGATGCTGATGAGCCGGTATATACACCTCTTGGTGATTTTGTTGGTGGTGTGTAGCTTCAGGCTCTTCTTCGAAATGTTCTTGAGCATCTTCTCCCTTCAATTGCCCTAGTCGCTTGAGCGCGGCGTTCAATGCATCAACAGCATCGTCCGTTGATTGGAGGTTGTCGATCGCGGCTTGGGTGCTTGCCATCCATTGTTGATGCTCATAAGTGTGTAAATCCACCTCTTGGGAGTCTTCAATATATGGTGCTTCATTGATGTACCACCCTTGGTACTGGTCATCCCACCTGTTATCCTGCATAATTAAAACTCAAAAGCACTACCCAGGTAAATCATGGAAATATGGAAGGAAAATAAATGGTAAGGCGGAAAGGTAGAAGAATAATTTGCCAACTCTTCTTTCAAACAATTAGAAGAGTCCCCGGCAACGGCGCCAATTTGATGCTGCAGTTTTAGCGGTATCAAATAACTAACCTACCGAAGTAGACTAGATCGTATTCCACAGGGTTTCTACTAATCGACTACTCAAAGAAGCTGGCAAATTATTCAGGTTTGAACAAGTTGTGCGTGGTGTGAGTTCCACGACTTCTAGTCTAATAAAGCAAAGGAAAATAAAAGAAGAAAGATTAAAACGGTTGACTAACAGGAAGATAGACGAGCTTAGATTTCGAATCCCCTTTAGATCACCAAAGCACAGCAATCACAAGACCAACGATTTTCAATTCTAATTCAATCAATTTCTATACACCACCATAACTCCTTACCCTTAGGTTTAAGATTGGCGAACGTTCGCTCTATCCGATCTAACTACCAAGATTAACTAGCCGCCCGGGTACGGTCGCCTCTCCAACGACTTAATTAACTGGTGCAATTACTAATGATTTATGAGTTACTCTTGCAGTGGATTAACCCTAACTGGTTCCTACGAAAGGCACGCTCCAATTATAAGGTTAATTGGTTGAATTGATGTTTTAAAGAGAGGCGAGCGTTCGCTTCTATCCTCAGCTTAACAAGAATCTAAACTAGGTGATCAAGGAAGACAAGTTTATGCGCCAAAGCAGGAAGATGTCTGGCGACTAACCCTAGCTTGCAAAAACCTAATCTAGGCGACCAACCAGAAAAGAAACATAAACAATCAAGAACAAAACAACCATGCAAAGAGAAACTGATTGAACTTCGAATCTAATTACCGCCAATCCGTGACCGCTTTAAAGCCCTGGGTCACTTAGGGTTCATCTAATCTAAGCTCTACAAGTTTAGTTACTCATAACGATAACAGAAGAATCAAAGGCAACAAAGAAGATCATCATACAGAGGAAGAACAGATAAGAACTGAAAAACCTAATTCTGATGACTCCCGCGAAGCTTCAATCTCCTGGATCTTCAACTTTAAGCTCCGAGTTCTCCGAGGTGGAAGGATGGCGTCACGATCTCTCCACGATTCTTCGAACTCTCTAAACTCTATCTATCGACCCTAGAGTCGGCTGACTCTCAAAAGTCTGATTTGTGAAAAGATGAATAATGAATGATTTTTTTCATTCGGCTGCCGGCTACTTCTCTTTAAATAGGTACGCTTAGGGTTTCCAATACAGCGCCGGATTTGGAAGATATTTTCGGCGAAAATATCAAATAATTTTCGCCGAAAACTTTAGTTAAAATCCCCTGTTTGATTTCTTCTATGATTTTCGGCGAAAACTTAAGGAGGTTTTCGCCGAAAACTTCAGTGTAAATCAGCTGACGTTGCCTGTGAGTTTCTGAAGGTATTTTCGCCGAAATCCTCATAGTCTTTTCGGCGAAAACATTGTGCTGGGCAGTTGGATCTTCGGTTCTGACTCTGGTTCGATTCCGGTTCACTCCTTGAGGTCTTGAACACGTCCGTGGCTACATAAATGAAGGCAAAAACCTGTGCTTTCACAAAAATACTAGAAAACCATCAAATAGACCCAAAAAGGGCCAAAGTAACCAAATCGGTAGGAAATAGGGTAGTTGAGTTAATATTCGCTATTTTACTCCTAAAACCACGTTTCAAGCAAGGAAATGTCGCTTAAATGAGGCTGATAATCACGTCAAATCGAGTGTCATCAGAGGGACCCGTCGACATTACTCAACCTGTGTTGAGGGGGTAGTACACTCATCCTTACCTTTTGAGATTTTGCGGCTTTTGCGAAGACTCTAGGCTATTTGAAATTCTACCCCCCTCTTTTCTTCCCACATCTCACTTTTTCTTTGCTTTTTGGTCTTTTTATTATAATAACGACTTCAAAACATTTTTTACTAGACTATTTTGTCTTACCAATATGAGCATTGGCCGAGACCCCTGCAGGTATGGAGCAGCCAGCCCCATTGGGGACCGCCTATCCTAAACCCTGCCCACGCCGGGAGGGGTTGAGAAGGAGAATGCCACACTGAGACTTCTTCTTTGGGGACTAAGCAATGGGCGGCAAAGCATTGCTAGCTCGTGGTGGATCTCAAAACCAAGCGGCTCCCACGCACGTCTATCACTCAGGTGGACTCAAATGTCATCTTACTCATGCATTGGGTACCCCGCTTCCCTACCCTATGTCCTAGACTCCGGGAAACTTCGACCAACACTGAACACTACACAATACTGGCACCTATCAAAGATAAGAACACTCTGCCAAGTTACCAGACCTCACACTTAATAAAAACTAGTTTTAGTCTTTTTGTAAAAAGGTTTAAAAGGCATTTGGAATAAAACCAGTTCACACTTTACATTGAAAAACCTCGGCTATCTCGTATGTTCTCACCATACAGTCAATTGGCTTGTCAAACGAATAGAGTTTAAGCGAGTTAGGTATTCAATAAGCAAAAGAGGTGATAGTGGAGCATGCAAAATGATAAGACATGCTAAGGTAGATGAAAAGAGAGACACAATTAAGCATGCTACCTAGCACAAGACATCCACTATCATAGCACAATATTCTACTTATACTGGCAAACAATCATACCAAACCTCAAATTCCCCCTACGACTAGAACGAGCATTTCCCTCAATGGTTAAGAGAGAGAGAGAGAGAGAGAGTAATGTAGAACGAGAATATCGCGCGGTGAAGAAGAGAAGTCGGAGACAAGAGCGGTGAGAGAGCCAAATGAAGACCATTGGTGATGAGTGATTCTCAAGTGCTTGCCAAGCATTATTCCAAAAACTAAAAGAACACAAAAAACCCAAAGTTCAAAACAAACAAATAAAAGCGATAAAGTAAAGATAGCATGGGGTGCCTCCCATGAAGCCTTCTTTAACGTCTCTAGCTAGACGAAGCACACGGGCAAGCTAAGTGAAACCATCCCAACTCATTACCTCTTTGAAGTTGATTTCATTACCTTCGTATGGAAAACGGAACTTTATTTGAATCTTACCAACTTCGGGAGGTATGAGCTCGGGGTTTCTCGGATGTTGAAGTATGAGCAATGGAGAAGGGGCCAAGCCACTTGGAGTGGTTCCTTTCATCGGGTGGTTTCTTAGACTTGCTTGTCTCGCCAATCGGTGTGGCTTCCTTGTTCTTCTCGGGTGAATTGTTCAACCTTTCTTCTTAGCCTTAGGTGGTGTCTTTGGAAGCACGAAAGTTAGAACCTCTTTCACTTCATCAGTTATCTCTTGCAAATCATTAAGCGCAAACAACTCCGCAAGACTATGACGAACAAGGTTAGCGCCATTAGTAGCCGAAGCAAACTCATTTGGATTCTTATGGTCATGGTGACTAGCATATGACAAAGTGAACTCTATGTCATTGGAATGGTAAAAAATCATGCATTCATTATCGACCCTAAGTGTAAGTCTACCACCATAGACATCAATCAAAGCACGAGAGGTCGCTAAGAAAGGTCGTCCTAGAATCAAGGACACATCCGTATCTCCAATTGAATCCAGGATCACAAAATCCACAAGAAATTCAAAAGCACCGACCTTAACCAACACATCTTCAATAATACCACGAGGAGATTTCATGGATTTATCCGCTAATTGAACATTCATTTGGGTTAGTTCTAGTTTCCCTAGGCCTACCTTCTTAAACATGCAATATGGCATAACATTGATACTAGCACCCAAATCGGCTAAGCCTCTACCTATTGCATGTTCACCAACAGTGCAAGGAATAGTAAAGCTATCCGGATCCTTAAGCTTTTCCGGTGGCCTCTTAGAGAGAATGGCGAAGCATTGTTCGTTGAGCTTTGCCGAAGTTACATCCGCTAACTTGCATTTTTTGGTGAAGACCTCTTTCATTAACTTCACATATTGAGGCATCTTGGTGATTGCCTCCCCAAAAGGCATCGTCAATTGCACTTTATCAAGAAGCTCAACAAACCGTTTGAAATCCTTCTCCATGGAATCCGGCTTCAAACGAGAAGGGTAAGGCGGCTTAGGCTTGTACGAAGGCACAAACGGTGCGGGAGGAGAGACCGGAGTAGCACTCGTCGTAGCCTCTTGATAACCAATCTTATTGGTAGTCTTAGGGGCTTCCTTAGTCTTGGCTCCTTCATCTATAACTTTAAGATTGTCCATGTCATCATCGGAGTCAACATCTTCAACCACAACAAAGTCATCACCTTGAGCTCTTACCGCCTTAGGTGTGGCATCTTGGATTTGCTTACCACTCCTCAATGTTACCATCATAAGCTCCTCGGGGCCCTTGGGATTGACCTCGGTATTGCCGAGTAGACTACCTTTAGGTCTCCCGAGAGTGCCTTGGCAAGATGACCTACTTGAGTCTTTAAATTGGAGATGGAAGCTTGTTGATTCTTAAAAAGTTGAAGAATAGCCGCATTAGTGTCTTCTTGAGAGGTTGAAGATCCACCCTCTTTGTTTTGAGGAGGCTTTTTAAAACCAGGTGGTCCACTACCCTTGTGGTTATACATTCCCGGTGGATTAGAACCTTGGCCACTACTTTGATTTCCACCTTGGTTACCTTGATTTTGGCTTCCTCCTTGATTCTGCTTCCTCCTTGATTCTTGGTTACCACCTTGATTGTACCCCTTGTAGCCTTGGAATCCTCCTTGATTACCTTGGTTATAGCCCTTGTTATAACCACCTCCTTGGTTCCAAGAGCGGTTGTAGTTACCCCCTTGATAGTTCCCTTGAGAGTTAAAGTTACCATGGAATCCTTGACCTTGCACAAAGTTTACTTCCTCAATGTATTCACCTTGGTTAGGCTCGAAAGTAGTGGAAGGACAAATGTTGGCATCATGGCCTTGACCTCCACAACACTCACAACAAAACACCTTAGCAACCGGTGGATTATCCAAAGAAGGAGTGGGAGCCTTTGATGATGAAGTCTTAGAAGGAGGCTTAGGCATGCTAAGGATGCTTACTTGTGAGGCCATAGCATCAATCTTCGACATGAGGAGAGCAATCATAGGATCCTCCTCATCATGGTGTCCCAGTATCTTTGGCTTCTTCCCATAGCTAGAAGACTCCCTAGGAGCATCCACACTTACGGCCCGGGAATCATAGTGAGTGTCGCTTCCATATTTGGACTTAGGGGGTTGTTGTCTAGCCCAACTCCTTGTCTTGATGGCCATCTCCGCTAAGAGATCAAGAGCATCTTCGGGGGTGCGCATCCTCAAGTCACCACCGACCGCTTGATTGATCATCCTTGTATTCTCGTAATCAAGGGATCTAGCAAAGATGTCCGCCAAAGTCCACTCGACGGTGTTGTGGTGAGGGCAAGACCGAAGAAGTGTTTGGAAACGATTCCACGTCTCATGAGGTCATAACGACGCTAAAACGCGTGTATGACCGACGCCAAATAGCTTCTTTTTTTTCATGATCATGAAAGATGCTCTCCGATATGTTGCCTAAAGTGGTTGACACCTCTCGGATTGCATCCGTCATATAAGGAGGGAAGAATTCTTCTAGAAAAGCTTCGGCTAAACCCTCCCATGTGGTGAAGGTCCTACTCGGTTGGTTCTCCAACCATGTCTTAGCCCTGCCCTTGAGTGAGAAAGGGAAAAGCCGAAGTCTCACGCAATACGGGTGTACTTGGTCATTCTTCACCGTGTCACATATTTCGAAGAAGTCCTTGAGATGCCTAGATGGACATTCACCATCAATGACATTGAAAACCACCACATTTTGAACCATTTGTATCATGTTGGCCTTGAGCTCAAAGTTCCAAGCATTGATGGGTCATCGAACAATGCTAGAGGCGGCCCCTTCAAGAGTTGGGCGAGCATAGTCCGCCAAGGTACGTCTTGCACCCCTTTGTGAGTGGTCATCGTCGTTGGTATGGTGAGAGTGCTCCGAACGATTGTGTTCATCCTTGTGTTGAGACATGTTTTGGTGCATGGTGCTATGAATTAAATGAGGAGGAGAACGGGTTGGTGGTTCAATAACTTGCTCAAGGCCTTGAAGTCGTGCTTGGAGGTGAGTGAGTCGCCTCATGCACTACCGCAAAGTACCTAGACATAAGTACAACAAGAACACCAAAGTAACACGACAATGTGGAATAACAAAATCAACACACACAAGTAACAATGAAGCAAAAATAAATTGGAAGGAAGTGAATACAACGGTCCACTACTAAATGCTTTCTTAGGATTGAGAAGGTCCTCGGCAACGACGCCAAAAACTTGACGTGCCAATAATCAACCAAGAAGGTACAATTACTAACACTCAAGGTCGTATTCCTCGTGGGCTCTCTCAAAGACTAATACTCACATCCTTGTAGACGGTCTAAACATTTGGAAAGAGTTTGTTTTGATCAAATAGTTCAAAAACATAAACAAAACTAAACAAGAGAGCAAAACAATTCAAACATACAAACATGCATACTGACCAATCCATCGATGCGTCATCCTCTTGTTTGATTGGCCCGAAATGTATAGATTGGGTCCTTGCAGTTGGCGATGGAAAAGTGCGCATGATGACACTCGACTTGACGTGATTATCAACCTCATTTAAGCGACATTTCCTTGCTTAGAATAGCGAATATTCACTCAACTGCTCTATCACGTGCCATTTGTGTTACTTTGACCCGTTTCGGGTCTATTTGATGGTTTTCTAGTGTTTTCATGATAGCACAGGTTTTTGCCGTCAAATATAATAGCCAATGACGTGTCTAAGGCATTGGAACCTCGAGGAACCGCACCAGAATCGATCTAAGGAGTCAATCAAGTCAACTCAAATCCTGCCCCGATTTACACTGCAGTTTTCGGCGAAAACTCCCCAGGTTTTTGGCAAAAACTCATGAAGAAATCGGCAGAGCTTACAAAGAGAAGTTTTGGCGAAAAGACAGAGTTCTCGGCGAAAACTCCAATCCAAAAATCACAAGAGAATCAGCTGACGGAAGCCTTCATTTACACTCAAGTTTTCGGTGAAAACTCAGCAAGTTTTCGGCGAAAACTCCAGGCAAAATCCGGCGATTCTAGGGTTAAGTATAAATACTTAACCGGCGGCCCAAGAAAGAATATACCTCATAATACATCATATTTTCAGAATTCTCACGAGTTTTGGAGCAGAGTTTAGAGTTCGAATCGCCAGGAAGAGATCGTGACGCCATCCCTTCAACTCGGAGACTCGGAGCTAGGATTGAAGATTACCTAAGAGCGAAGCTTTGCCAGAGTCGTCTTAATTAGGTTTTACAGTTTCTATATGTTCTATCTTTTGATGATGAACTCTGTTTCTGCCTTTGATTCTTTTGCTATGAACATGAGTAGCTAAACTCGTAGAGCTTAGACTAGATGAACCCTAAGTAACCCAGGGCTTTAAAGCGGTCACTGATCGGCGGTGATTAGATTTAAAGTTCAATCAGTTTCTCTTTCATGTTTGATTTGTTCTTCGTTGTTCATGTTTCTTGTCTAGATTGATCACCTAGATTAGATTCTTGTTAAGCTAAGGATAGAAGCGAACTCTCGCCTTACTTTAAAACATCAAATCAAACAATTAACCTATTCATTGGAGTGTGCCTTTCGTAGGAACCAGTTAGGGTTAATCCACTACAAGAGTAACTCATAAATCGTTAGTAATTCCACCAGTTAGTTTATCGTCGTAAGAGGCGACCGTACCCGGGCGACTAATTAATCTTGGTAGCTAGATCGGATAGAGCGAACGTTCGCCAGTCTTAAACCTAAGGGTCAGGAGTTATGGTGGTGTCTTAGAATTGATTGAACGAGAATTGAAATTCGCTGATCTGTTGATTGCCAATGCTCTGGTGAACTAAGGGGGATTCGAAGTCTAAGCTTGTCTGTCATCTTTTTTAAGTCAACCAATCTTTCGATCTGTCTTTCAGTTTTAGTTTTTTAATTTCCGTGCATTTTCTAGATTAGAAGTTGTGGAACTCACAACATGCACAAAGTGTTTTAACTTGAGTAATTTGCCCTTATATTTGAGTAGACAATTGAAGAAGGCCCGTGGAATACGATCTACCCTAGCTTTTAGCTTGGTAGTTATTTGACTACACGCGCGTGAAAACGCGTTCATCAAATTGGCGTCGTTGCCGGAGAACTTCTTTTAATTGTTTGAAAGAAGAACTGGCATCTTACTCTTCTACCTTCCATCATTTATTTTTCCACCCACTTCGATTTTACACTGGTTTTTGTTTGTTTTTGTCATTTGTAGGTTGTTCACAGCTTTATGCATCACCGCCTTCTCACGCGCTTACAATCCGCCAAGAACGACAAGGCTAAGAGTGTAGAGAGACCAGGCAGTTCTGCTCCACCAAGACAATCACAGATTCCAAAGAGAGGCAGAACCAATCCACCTCCATCCGTCACTCCAATCAAGATCGAGGAACTGAAGGAGAGTTCCTCATCTCCATCTTCACCGTCATCTTCATCCGCTTCATACACCGAATCACTTTCACCCCCTCCATCTCCTATGATGGACGACGAGTTACCACTCCCACCACCAGGCGGTGCACAGAAGAGTCTAGCTGACTATAACAAGCCGAGCGCGACTAGCGTTCGATTTCTATCACCGTACTGCGCATAAAAGGAGATCCTGACTATGAGATCAAGATTCCATTCTTGACTATGATCTCTAGGGATCTACAATTTGAAGCAGGCCGCTAGACAATCCGTGCACACATCTGGCAGATTTCATTGATCTCTGTGACACTTTCAAGAATGGAAATCTCGACAAGAACACTCTTTGCTTGAGAGCTTTCCCATTCTCTTTGAAAGGCGCGACTAAAAGGTGGCTCACCGGCAAACCTCCGGGCTACTACACAAACTGGGAGACTCTTGCTCAAGACTTCATCGAAGAGTACTTCCCTCCTTCCAGAACAACAGCCTTCAAGGACAGCATCACCAGATTCTCTCAGAAGGAAGGACAGCTTATATGATACTTGGAATGAATTCCAAGAACTTCTCTACAACTGTCCTCACCACGGTTTCAAGCAAAGATAGTTAGCTGAAATCTTTGCTCGAGGTCTTCGTGAAGAATCTGCCAAATGGGTCAATTCCCTAGCTGAAGGTGATTGCACTACATTACACCTGAAGCTGCTCTTCTTCATTTCGCAAACTGTGCTTCCAAGTCAAGAAACTGGGAACGACAATCTGAAGGATCAAGAAGCAAGCTTGATCTCGAAGCAACCATTAAGGCAGAAGTTGAGAAGCATCTGAAGAAGTCTTCTACACCCATCAAGCCGCCGGCAGCCTCTGTCTACGTTGCCGATTGCGAGTGGTGTGGAGCTTGTGCGCATAATGGAGGCCGATGCCAGAATTTTGGTAAAACAGAAGTCTGGTCTGCCGAAGAAGTCAATTTCGTTCAACAAGGCTTCAACAACAATCAGAACGGTTACGTTGGCTACCGCAACTACAGACAACAGGGGAATTACCAAGATCGACCTCCCTACAATGTCGGTAACAACCAGAACCAGAATAGCCGACCAACTGGTCCAGCTCAGGATCAGAAGCCGAACCATCCGCCGGGAGGCATCTACCAGCCGCCGCACCGAAATCCGGGTAATTATGGAACTGCTCCTGGCAATCGCCAGAATCAATATCTGAACAATACCTATCCAGGGCAGCAACATCAGAAGGAGAACAACGTCAGTGAACTCGACAAGAAGCTCAGTAAATCATCACCAGACTTGACGATCATGACAGCCAGTTCAAAGCTCAAGCTCTCCTCAACCAAGAACAGATTGCATCCGGTCAAAGAATTGAGCAGGCAGTGAACCAGATCTCTAGCATGCTAACATCTGGTCGACCATTTGGCCAGCTTCCAAGCCAAACTGAGCCAAAACCGAGAAAGGAGCAAGCTAAGATGGTATCTATTCAAGAACCGACCAACCCGTCTACTAATGCTTCTTCTAATTTATGCAGGACCGATGAAGCTCCGGAGAAGAAAGAAGCACAGAAGGAGGCGCCTAAGGAGTATGATCCTCCTCTTGCTCCGTACTACGTGAAGCCTCCTTTTCCAAGAGCAAAGCTACCAAACGCGAGAATCGAGACTGACATGTGGGGAAACAAAGAAGGATATCCTGCCGCTCGTAGCAAGAAACCTTCATCGCCATATCCAGCTAAGTGTTCCGATCCTGGTTCTTTCACGCTACCTCTAGTCATTAATGATATTGAGATAGAACGTAGTTTGGTTGATCTAGGCGCGTCTGTCAATGTTATGCCTATGAGTTTGTTTGAGAAATTGAATATAGGAGAACTTGAACCGACTAGCATACAACTTGTCTTTGCTGATAGATCACTGAAAACACCTAGAGGAGAGATCAAAGACGTTGTTACTAAGTGTGGTCCTTTCACGTTCTTAGCTGACTATGTGATCATAGATACTAGCAAGGAGGATTCTACTATTCTTATAGGTCGACCCTTCATGGCAACAACCGGAATGCAAATTAACGTTCCGAATGGTTCTTTGACCTTGAGGGTTGGTAAGGAAACAATAACTTTCCGCCTTAAGGACGGTATGAAATATACTCCTATGAATGAAGAATCTCATTGTCTAGCCGTTGAAACTGTGGAGTTGACTCCGGTCAACTCCGTTACTGACGTCTCTTCTAGTGTTCCTAGATCAACTGTTGCTGCAGATGTTGAGCTGATCACCAAGCAGGAACCAGAATCTTCTGCTCGAAAGCCGCCAAAGAAGAAGGAACTGAAAGCCTCTTCTTCACCGCCATGCAAGGAACCTGGCAGGTCCCGGAGGAAGAACCAGAAGAAGAAGACTCAAATGGTCTAGAGACCAGTTGTCCCTCCACCCTCTTCCGAGCCAGCTGCACCACCAATTCCTTCCAAGCTACCGAAGCCGGAGCAAGTAAAGAAGGAGAAGCCAAAAGCATCTCCCAAGGAAACACCGACGATCACCGATCCTGGTATCGTCCAGCTCAAGGACGTTAATCAAGAGCGCTTCGTGGGAGGCAACCCACGGCTGGAGTCAGTTTTTCATTTGTGTCGAACTCAGTGTTTTAGAGTCGGTTGGGGGGAGCCAAAAGTGTCAGTTTGCATGATTTCTTATTTTTCGTGTGTAGTCTGTGTGTCATCGTTTCAATCGCAAGTTGTTTGAGGTTGTTCTGATTTTTGTCAAATTAGTTGTGAATTTTTGAAGTTTGCCGGGATTGCGAAAATATTTTCAATCGTGCAGGTCAAATTTTTCGGTGAAAAATGTTTAATTTCTCGACGAAAACTGCCCTTTAAATCCCACTGTGTTTTCTGATCGATTTTAGTTAAACTTTTCGGCGAAAACTTGCTAAGTTTTTGGCGAAAACTGATTTGAAAACTGGCAGACGTTTTGAACTTGAGTTTTCGGCGAAAACTTGCACTTCTTTTCGCCGAAAACTCTGAGACAAAATTCAAAAATTTTCCCTTTTTTCCTTTTCTTTTTCCCGGTCACTCTCTCTCTCTCCCCTCACTATTCATTTTCGAAAAAAAACAACCAAACACCCTCTGTTTTCGAAAACCGCCCCGCCGTCGCCGACCGCCACCGCACCTCTCCTCTCCCTCTTCCGGTCATTTCGAGCCGTAGATCGTTCGAATCGGAGCTCTAGAGCTCCAATTCCACCAAGACCTAGTTTTTTTCGATTTTTCACCGATTTTTCTCCTCGTTCGTTTTCAGCCATCATGACTACAAGGTAAGTTGTAGAGCTTTTCATTCCGAATCTTTTGATATGTTGAATGCTGAATTTCATCGAGTTGACTTCGTTTGACTTTTTGGTCTACCTCGATTTGCGTGCCGACTGTTTCGTGAGAATTTTTGCTGAATTGATTAGTCTGGACTGTTCTAGCATGCTTAGGGAGAATTGTGCTGAATTATAATACCATTTTTCCATATGTTGTTATGCTTAAGGATTGATTCTTTGTTGCTTTGACTTTGGAGAAATGTCGGTTTGACCATGAATTGTCTATGATTACTTGGCTGCCATGTGTGTTCATTCACGTTCATATTACTGTGTTTGCCATCCGAGTTTATGATTCTGCCGTCATTTCCCGCTTTGAGCTAGTAATTACCATGATTAGGGTTCAATGTGTTCCAATGTTGACTTTTTGACTGTCGTTTTGACTTCTGAACTCTGATTGTGATGTGAACATTCCGGCTAGACTTATGCATGCTTTGTGATTCATTATGATTACCGGTTACTTACTTTGCTTACCCCCACTCGGTTTTCCTCATTTCTTTGTGAAATTGAGTTTTTCTACTAAGTGTGGGGTGGGTTATTAGTTAACTAATCTGGTTTCGTTTCTTGCTATAGAAATGTCACTAATGAGCGCAGGACTAAGACAAGACTTGACACCGCCTCTAGCTCCCGAGCTCCGGCCCCCGTCACACCTGCCGTCGCCGGTCCTCCACCTGCATTTCCAGGACGTGTCGGGTACCACCCCACAGTTGCCCGCCTGCCCGTGCACTACTTCGAGCGCTACCAGAGGCTCGAGCATATTCCCGGAGCTGACGTGCGACCATTATCCCTGGACTCCCTCCTCGAGCACGATGAGGATTGGCACCAGAATGTGCTCACTTCATTGGCACCTTCAGGACTTCTAGAGCTGACCACCCTAGCTGTTGACTTTCCAGACGTTGCACTCCAGGAGTTCTGGGCTACATTCGATCTGGATGAGCACAAGAGGAGGCAGCACAAGAAGGTCGTCTCCTTCTATCTTGGCGGGGTGTACAAGGCGTTCACCTATGATGAGTTTGCAGCTCATCTCGGCATCCCCCGGGAGCACTACGAGGGTCACCACCTCAGCTGGGAGAACAACACCGGCAACAGAGAGGAGTATGACGCGCTCTGGAGCCACATGATTGGAGTGCCAAACGATCAGACCACGACACATAACTCAGTTAAGTCACTCGCTCACCCTCTCTATCATTTTATCCATATGGTTTGGCGTAGATCTCTTTTGTTTGCTCCAGAGAAGAGCCGCCACCACATCAGCAGAGAGGAGCCCCTCCTTCTACGGCCCATCTGGGAGGGTTATCCTCTTCATCCCGGATGGGTGCTTGCACGCCTATTCCGCCAGAAGACTCAGAAGCCAAACCCCCTAGCTCACTCCTGGGCGGCAACTTTGTCGGCCGACTCATCATCTCCCTCGGTCTCAGCCAGTCATATGGCCCGGACATCCCACGACGTAGAGTTTACACCGTAGGTGGTGATTTAGCGATCGAGTACGCCCTCCAGCTGGACCTTGGTCCACAGATGGCGGCAGCTCCTCCCCTCCAGCACGAGGAAGAATCGGAGGAAGAAGATGATTCTGAGGATCAGCATCCTCAGCCGGAGCCGGAGTTTGATGATCATATACCCTCGCCACGTCATCAGGCAGGGTATGCATATCAGCACCAGTCGCCCCTTCCAGATCCATTCCAGGCGCCTCATCCTCAGCACCGACCGCATCCCGCGGATATTGGAGAGCTGTACGAGCGACTCCAGGAGTGGCGAGTCACAGACACCGCCACTCAGGATGCCAGATGGGTTATTATGCAGCAGCACATGCGCCGCACTGACGAGCGATATGAGGCGCAGCTGGCGTGGCAGCGGCAGGTCAACGACGCCCTCCACTTTCCCCCTCCCGATGCACCTGACCAGCAGTGATCGGGTTGTATCCTCTTCCTAGTCCCTTCTTTTTATTTCTTCTTTTTGGATTTCGATCCAACTTTTTTTTGTGTGGATCTGGGACACTTGTCCCGGTTTCTTTTTTATCTTTCATTTGTTTTTGTTTTGCAGGTAGTTTGGGAGATTCCCTTTGCTTAGGGTCTACCTCCTTCTACTTTGCTTTGGTAGATTGCCTCTGCTCCGAGGATCCATGCTCATCCACTACACCAACCATCTCGGTCCAGGTTCTTCTACTTCACTCTAAACTCTAGTCTTAGTCCTGTGAGGACACATAACGATTTAAGTGCGGGGTAGGATGCTAGAGAACCTTGCATGAACTTGATTGCCCTTGATTGTGTTTTTGTGTGTTCTGTGGTTCCTTTCTAGTCTCTCTAGAATTAGAATCGCTCAGTTCTTGATTTTTGATGTTAAATTGTTGTTCAATCTGTCATAATGATGCTTAGACTGCTTAACCTAGAACTTGAGAACCAACGTGTATACTTTGATGCTAAATTGCCTGGTCAGAACATATTTTGAAAATCACATTTGTAGTTTGTAGCCTTGATTGCATGAAAATGACCAAATCCGACTAGCAAACCAAATGTGAGCTTTTGATCTATTGCACGTAACTTGCAATTTCAATTCTTTTTGAGTGGTTTTCTGTTTGCTTGATTGAGTTAGAATTTGCATGAGACCTACTCGAGACCACACGATGACACGAGTTCTAGAATGATAGGGGCACCTAGATTCAGCTACTAAGCCAGATAGCCTACCCAATGTTAAATCCATTAGGTGTAAACCCTTGAGCTTGGCCTGTTCTTTCGGTTTGATATACATTACAGCCATTCCCCATTCTTTCATTCCCCGTTGATCCCATGTGGTTGTAGTTCTAGATTGACCTACCGGAAGTTGGTTTGTGGTAACCTGCCTATAGCCATTAAACAGGTGGTCTGGTTAGACGGTAGGAAACCATAGGCTAGATTCAGTGCTAGGTTGCTTGAGGGTATCATAGGACGAGCGTTAACTATTCTACCCGTGTCTGGTTAGACGGTAGGAAACAATAGGCTAGATTCGAGGGAAGTTAGTCGAAAGCTACACCGCACCAAAGCCATCATCATACATTCCCATCATCCATCTCATTATAAACCCTTGTAGTGTAGAATTCGTTACAGTCCTAGCAGGGAAGTCCTTCTTGACTAGTTCCTCGTGTTGTCACAGTGGTGGAGATGTGGTCGAATTGCAAACTTATGACAGAATTCAGTAACAGAAAATGATTGAGAGCATAAACACGTCCTTAAACAAAGAGAGTGAGAGTTTCCCTTATACTAAATATTTCATGTGTGAGGAGTCTGGTCGGTCAGGTCAAATTCGTGCATAATTGGTTACTATTACTTGTCGTGTGCAGTTCCTAGTGAGACTAGGTTGTTTAGCTGATCAGTATGCATGTTAGGTTTCTTGTTCTAGGAATTACCTGTCTAATAATTCATTGTGCATGCTTGAACTCCAATTTAACTAATCTTATCATTTGTGAACGTGAGCATTTCTATTCAGTTTGCTTGAGGACAAGCAAAAGCTTAAGTGTGGGGTATTTTGATGACACTCGATTTGACGTGATTATCAGCCTCATTTAAGCGACATTTCCTTGCTTAAGACATGGTTTTTAGGGTAGAATAGCGAATATTCACTCAACTGCTCTATCTCGTGCCATTTGTGTTACTTTGGCCCGTTTCGGGTCTATTTGATGGTTTTCTAGTGTTTTCACGATAGCACAGGTTTTTGCCGTCAAATATAGTAGCCAAGGACGTGTCTAAGGCATTGGAACCTCGAGGAACCGCACCAGAATCGATCTAAGGAGTCAATCCTACCCTGATTTACACTACAGTTTTCGGCGAAAACTCGCCAGGTTTTCGGCGAAAACTCATGAAGAAATCGGCAGAGCTTACAAAGAGAAGTTTTCGGCGAAAAGACAGAGTTCTCGGCGAAAACTCCAAATCCGAAAATCACAGGAGAATCAGCCGACGGAAGCCTTCATTTACACTCAAGAGTTCGGCGAAAACTCAGCAAGTTTTCGGCGAAAACTCCAGGCAAAATCCGGTGATTCTAGGGTTAAATATAAATACTTAACCGGCGGCCGAAGAAAGAATATACCTCATAATACATCATAATTTCAGAATTCTCACGAGTTCTGGAGCAGAGTTTAGATTTCGAAGAGCTAGGAAGAGATCGTGACGCCAATTCTTCACCACGGAGACTCGGAGCTAGGATTGAAGATTACTGGAGAGCGAAGCTTTGCCAGAGTCGTCTTAATTAGGTTTTACAGTTTCTATCTGTTCTATCTTTTGATGATGAACTCTATTTCTGCCTTTGATTCTTTTGCTATGAACATGAGTAGCTAAACTCGTAGAGCTTAGACTAGATGAACCCTAAGTGACCCAGGGCTTTAAAGCGGTCACGGATCGACGGTGATTAGATTCAAAGTTCAATCAGTTTCTCTTTCATGTTTGATTTGTTCTTCGTTGTTCATGTTTCTTGTCTGGATTGATCACCTAGATTAGATTCTTGTTAAGCTAAGGATAGAAGCGAACACTCGCCTTACTTTAAAACATCAAATCGAACAGTTAACCTATTCATTGGAGTGTGCCTTTCGTATGAACCAGTTAGGGTTAATCCACTACAAGAGTAACTCATAAATCGTTAGTAATTCCACCAGTTAGTTTAGTCGTCGCAAGAGGCGACCGTACCCGGGCGACTAATTAATCTTGGTAGCTAGATCGGATAGAGCGAACGTTCGCCAGTCTTAAACCTAAGGGTCAGGAGTTATGGTGGTGTCTTAGAATTGATTGAACGAGAATTGAAATTCGCTGATCTGTTGATTGTCAATGCTCTGGTGAACTAAGGGGGATTCGAAGTCTAAGCTTGTCTGTCATCTTTGTTAAGTCAACCAATCTTTCGATCTGTCTTTCAGTTTTAGTTTTTTAATTTCCGTGCATTTTCTAGATTAGAAGTCGTGGAACTCACACCACGCACAAAGTGTTTTAACTTGAGTAATTTGCCCTTATATTTGAGTAGACAATTGAAGAAGGCTCATGGAATACGATCTACCCTAGCTTTTAGCTTGGTAGTTATTTGACTACACGCGCGTGAAAACGCGTTCATCAGCGCACAACTAAGTCGATTGGTTATAGTACATCAGATTGGGTACAAATCCGTAATCAATTCATAATTACAGGGTCAGCAAATCTGGTGGCAGAGATTGGCATCTGTGTATCCTCAATTGCAAACCCGTTTTCACGATGTTGTGTACATCCGTGCAAGGGCAATCATTGCCCCGACTAACAAAGTTGTTACTTCCATTAATGATTATGTCCTCGGCCAGCTACCAGGAGAAGAAGAGGTCTATTTGAGCTCAGATACACTTACAACTACGGGCCCTAATCAAGCTACATTAGAAACCCAATACCCAATTGAATTTCTAAATGGTTTGTCCTTTAACAGAATGTCAAAGCATTTCAAACAATATACTATTGTCATGCTCCTTTGCAATTTAAATCCTCTGGGCTATGTAATGGAACGCGAATTTCATTTACACATCTGGGAAAGAATGTTGTTCGCGGCTTGATCATTGCTGGCTCATTTGAGGGAACAGTGGCTATTATACCACGTATAGTCCTTGACTATACAGTTCCAAATTGGTCGTTTAGTGTATGATGAAATTTTTGAAGATTCGAAACTATCTCCACTTTCTAATGTACATGTAATGTAAACGTTTAGTGCGATATATTTCTCATTGACATATTTTATATTTGATTTAAGTAATTACTTTCTCTAATATCTTGGTCATCTCCTCCACTATATTTTTGCGAATACTTTTAGAAATCATGGACACATATTTGTATCGTTTACTACATGAAAGGTGAGTATTCATTTGCTATGTAACAATTACACCGGGAAGCAACATCGCACGCTACAAAAACCTAGTTATAACTATAGGAGAATACCGATATAATGATCGTGTTTTGGTCTTTCTCACACAAACACACATTGGCAAAACCAACCAACAGACAGAAATTGTGCAACGAAAGCAACGATTAAGTAGGCTGAAAGTTTCATATTCTTTAAAATAAAGGTACCTGGAAATGACATTGTCTGATGGAACACACAACAAACATCACTTACATGACGATCCAAACTTCAATCAGAGCTGTATTTATGGTCATTGAATGATGCTGCCTGATCCGATCCGACTGTCTCTTGAAACTTGTGACGGAAACACGCATCAATGACCAACTACTCTCACCGGATACTCCTCGGTAAAAAAAATGGTCGCTGTACTTTGTATAAAAGTGTGAATTCATTACACATTGTCAAAGACAGAAATCGTATACCGAATGGACAGACATCAAACTGTTTTGTACAAGGCAAAGACTTGCAACTAAAGTAAGACCTATAACCAAAGCGCACACAGACACAAATTGCCTCAAACCAAATTTTCAGTCACCAGAGATCTTCATCTATAACAGCTCCAACGTCTTACCTGTATTACCACAAGTCCAGGAAGTTGTATCATTGCATTATTATTGATGAAAGACATAAACCTAATTTACCAAACAACTTACCTGGAAACCTGACTGTTAAGCTTGTTTTGCTGTTCCCACATTATAAAATGACACAAACGCACTTGTTTTGCTTTGGTAGGTGAGCTGCTTTCTTATCTGCTAGATAAGAAGAAAGACAGCCATTTTTAGGAAGCGATACACAATTGACAAATGAATTAGAGAGAATAACCATTTGAGGTGATCCATTATCGTCCTAATTAGTAAAAAAACAATCAATACAGCTCACAGAGGTGGTTAGACACACGATGCAGATAGCAAAGGTAAATGGTCATTTCAATGAGACCTTTTTCTTATCAGCAAAACAGCTTCTTTAATAGATATAGACAAATAATAAAAGGCTTGCATCACAGTCATACCTTTCTCTGTGGATGGCGGTTGAACAACAACGTGCATGGTTGTAACACCACCAGGAACATCACATAGGGGACTGCGACATTCCCCTATAGTTCTATTGTTCTCCAATATCCTTCCAGCACTTATCAACTTCACATCTTTCACCGTCCTTGGACCGTTCTCTTTTTCTGTTTATCACCAGACATTTAACAAATCTCAGTCACCAGCATCCTACCGGTCTGATCTATGAAGGTATAGGTATAGCAAGCATCAGAGCTTAGATCTCATGAAACTATGACACAATATTAAATATTTAAGAGCCTAAACGACTAGAAGTAATTATGCACAAGCTCAAAGTACAACATACAAGTGAATGTCCAACTTAATCATAAGTAAAAATTCGCCTACTCGAATATGACTTGTACTTTAAAAGGCATAGGCATCCATTACCCCTTCATTTTGTGTTCACTACATCTAAGGGAGAGGATGGATATGTTAAGTGTAGAGGAGATTTGGCTCCACAGCAGAGAGAAGATAAAAAAATCAGCACTTCCTGGAAAAAGGATATTATATATGGGCATTTGCATAGTATTCTGTTCGATGCTACTAACTACATCATTCAAAACCAGGACAACAAGTTCAAGTTATACTGAGTATCACTGCCATAGCAAGAACAAACAACCAAGAAAACCAGTTTCTTTATTTTTCACGGGATATAAGTTATAAACACAACGACTGGCCAAAACCTCCAAGTTAGAACGCCACCAGTAAGGCAGCAAAGAAGCCTTTTAGCTATTGAAAGTGACAATAACAGAAACTGTAGAAATTCTGACATAGAAATCTTGCACGTACGTTCTAGAATAAATGCCACTACATGATCAATGAAAATAGCAGTAAGGAAAAGATATGGGGACGTCAATCATAAAACATAGAATAGATACAGGCTTTTACCTTTAGGCCATTGAGCAAGAACGGTTTCCTTCAACATTGCAACACTTGAAGCAGCAGGAAAGCTTTTAGGGCCAATATCTGACCCATCGGTCAGTCGAAATTTGATGTCTAACTGATCTTGTACCCCAGCCATGTTTTAACAAAGTTACTAACACTCAAAATCAGGGGTTGTGAGGGGTTTTCTATCTCAGTACAAACAGCTGCTCAAGCTCAAGTGTGTCAGAATTTAACCCGGTCAGTTTCCTGCCAAACAAATTAACAAAATAACAAAATAAACAATATATCAGGTACCCAAACTAACAACCAAAACATCATATAAGCCAGAATTCACTCAGGCTGACCTAGTTGTTTCCTATCATATGATTCTCATAGTGCTACTAGCTAAGGGAGGCAAAAGAAAGCTTCAGAACACAACAATGAATAGAAGACGAGGAGAAGGAGAGTGAGTGGATCGCTATCAATAAACAAATAAGTAAACGAAATCCCAATTCTAAAACCGAGTTTACTACAAATTCACATCTCCCCTGGAATCAACATAGGAAAAACGACATAAGCAAAGCATAATTGGGAAACAACGAAATCCCAAACTATGTAAGCTCTGGAAACTGGCAGTTTGTATATTATTGGCGATCAAATTAAACAAAAATTGAGAATCATTCGAACCAGAAGAATGAGTGAAATCAAGAAATGGAGCGAATGAGGGAGAAGAAGGGCGGTGGAAAGGAGTGGAATAGGGAAATGGGTTCTCTTACTTGGGGGAAGAACTGATCTGGGTGAATTGCTGATGGCTGAATTAGAAACAGAAAGTAAAAACTGTACAATTATATATTGAGAAGGACAGGAAAAAGGAGAGGAAGAGAAGAGTAAAGGGAGGGAGAAGTGGAAGTATTCAGAAAGATGATACGCCAAGGAAGAAGGAGAAAGAAATAACAATGAAGAAAAGTAAAGGAATCGACAGACAGACAGCATCGGTCGTTTGTTATATGTAATAAATATTTCTCTTTCTGTATTTTTCTCAACACATATTTTGATAATTTTTTTTTTTAATTTCAATGTCCAAATTTTTACACAAGAATCCATCTTGGTTTTTCTCTACAATTAGGGTTTCCTCTCTCAGCATAAGAGTTTTGTTGCTTTTTACACCGACATCTGAGGTTTGCTTAATTCGCACAGTCTGCTACGTACATCGATTTCTGGAGTCTGCGGTACAATGGAGCAACAAGTGGCGATGTTGTCAATTAGGGATGAAGAGGAGGAAATCTATTTCGAAAATATTCTCGACACTCAACCAGCAGAAGAATATAAACTGTGTTTGGTAGGTGTCCTGCTCACAGATAGAGGCTTCAACTTCCTAGCCTTTCAGAGCCGAATTCAAATATGTGGAGATCGGGAAGAGTGGCTATCGGGGATATTGGAGATGAGGTGATTATCTTTCGATTGGCCTTGAAGTTAACCTGAGAAGAGTGATGGAGAGCGAAGCATATTCGTTCGACCAGAACTTGCTGGTTGTACATGAGATGAAACAAGGAGAAATCTGAAGGAGGTTGTGTTGCATATGGTCGAGTTTTGGATCCAGGTTCATGGACTAGCAACTGGCTTCTTCTCCGAAACGGTGGGGAAAGCGTTGGGAGACTAAATGGGAAAATTTATAGTAGATTATGAGAAAAACTTCTTCTCTTTTGTCGACCCATATATGATAATAAGAGTTCAGCTCGATGTTCGTCAGCCGCTGAAAGGGAGAAGAAGCTAGGTAGGGTTGGGGGTGTAGGAGTTACATGCAAATTTTGTTATGAGAGACTTCTAAATTTTTGTTACATATGCGAAAAGATCGGTCATATAGACCGTTATTGCGAGATAAATTTTGATGTGCTGGCTGAGAAAATCATTTGTTTGTGGGACGAATCCCTTAGGGCACTGCCGCGAAAAGCAAGGACGCTAGAAAGGAAAAAATACTTACTAAAGAGTGAGGATCTTCGAGCTAGAGAGGGGTGTAGGCAAAGAGCACCACATATAGTAGCTGCAACTAGGGAGTTGTTACTACCGGTGTATTTATGTATCCCTTCACTCACAAATACAAGCAACCTAAAGTGCTGAAACACCACCTTCAGTTCACAAGACATGTCTTATACCTTCTTAGCTGAAGCAAAGGGTTCAGCCCTATTCTGACCAGCTTAACAAAAGAATGCTAATGAAATAGTAAGGACACTTGAGCATAAAGTAAATGACACAAGAGATTTTTAATGTGGTTCGTCAAATGAAGCCTAGTCCATGTCCCAAGGGAATGAGTCCCTTGAGAGTTTGTTGATTCGACAGTTTGAGTCGTTGAGAACCTTGAACTGAGAGTACACCCTTGATTTCTCCCTAAAATCTAATAGTTATATCTACCCAGTTCCCCACTGTTGATACTAGCTAATCACTACTCAGTTCTATCTTTGTATTAGCACTATATCTCTCCGACTATAGCTCTACAAAGTCTACCCTAACTCATACAACTTGTACGGTTTAAATAGACAAGTATAGGTTTGTAGGTAGGTCAACTGAAGATGGAAGTAGCCATTGGATAAATGATTTTGTGATCTTCTGCTGATCACCAAATTAAGCTTTTGTTCTTCAATTTCCATAACATATTTCTTCGATTTCCTTCTCTGAACGTAGCCGTTATGCTGTTTCGATTTGTTTCCATCTTTGTACCAATGCTTTATTCGAAATGATTTCATTCCTTCTTTGAATGTGCTAACAGAAACAAATGAATCAAGAGCAAAAGAGGGACTCAAAGGGTTTCAAATCCACTATACCTTACCAACAGTGGTCAGGAACTTAATGGGTAACCTTGGCGCTAGCCTTGAAACCAAAGATCTCTCAGTTGTGTATGGTGATACGGGGTGGGAAATGCATGATCGGGATAAACTTTTTACAGTGAACTTTAGTGAAATGGGTGGTGATTGTGGCCAATTTTTGGCGAATTGTTTTCATTCTATCACTGCTTTCCCGTTTCACCTCGTAGCTTTGACTCTCTACATTTCATAATTCCTTGTGAAAGTGTCCATAATCTTGAATTGCTTGATGAAATCGGTGTGGTGTCTTTGCTTTGTGAATTGTGTGAGAACTGCGGAATGTCCATCACTAGTACTTTCATCCCATTAGTAGTCTAGAAACTTGCATTAATCGGATTAGTGAATGATTGACTTAGGTTTGTGCAATGCTTGTTATATTCTTCTTTCAAATTCGCTAGTCTGATGCCATGTACCCTTTAGATAATGGATTTCTAAAAGTGCGCGTTAATTGTAAAAAGGTGTCGGTTGTAGGTCAATGTACGAGCTGGCATACGTGTCAGCCCATTACTATAGTCCCAAAGGGAAGTCTCAGTGTGGCATTCTTCTTCTAACCTACTCCCGATCTTCGCTGGGGTTTAGGATAACGTGGAATTCCAAAGGTTTTCAACTGCTCCACACCTGGTAGTATCCACAACCGATCACTGAAAAGTTCATTGTAAAGGCAGAAAGAAAGTGCTAAATTGAAAAAAGTTCTGAGTTTTTATCCCTTATCTAGCAAGTGTTGGGTGCGTCCTAGAGTAAATGTAGAGATGGTAGAACGGTATTGTCAGTTCAAAGTTGGTTAGTCATTGGCCTGATTAGATCTAGTTCCTCTTTTACTTTCAGTATGTTGCCCGATTTAAAGTGATTGGTCGATCTTAATACCCTAGTTCATTGAGTTCTAAGATACCAATTACATTGATTGACGATTCATGATGTTCTGGATGTGTACATGCTTGCATAGGTGCATTTGTTATTTTGTATTTTGCTTGAGGACAAGCAACGTTCAAGTGTGGGGAATTTTGATAGACAGAAATATGTTACAATTTCCCCCCATATTTTGATACGTTTTCATGTGGCATTTAAGCTTTAATGTTGTTCTTTTAGTGGTTTGGATCAACTTTATGAATATTCATCTCAAATAACATCTCGGGATCATTATGGTCCATTTTCACGTTTTCCAAGGTGTTTTATGATGAGTTTTCAGGTCATACCATTATTTAGATAATGTTGATACGAAGCCAGAGGTTCAAACGATACTCAAATTGGAGTCTAGACACCTGAAGATATCAAGTTTTGAAGTTCTGACGTAAGTAGAACGAGATGCTAAGGAAAGGACCATGCCTACCGTCTCGTCAGTGAGACCTGGCGTGCACGCCGCTTACACGCTACGAAACTGGGTAGTTTGTATAAATAGGGGTTTTAGAAACCTAATGCCAGACGACGGATAGAGTTCCTAACTCATTTTCGACGAACACCTGCGATCTACAACACCTCGAAAACCCTCTTGGAGTCAGAAATCATCTATCTCGCATCATCCTTCGTCTCCCACATTACATAATCATCAGGAGAAGATCAAGATTCATCCGGACACGAAAAAATCGGTGGAGCTTTTCAACTCTTTCTCTCTAGGTCGTATTTCTCAGATCTTCAATATGTATTGCTATAACTAAACCCCCTAGGGTTCGGTGAGTTGAACCTCAGGGGGATTGATGATTGATTACACTCCTATTACTTTAGATTTATTTTGGTTTAATTCAATTCAGATGTTATTCAGATCTATGTGTTCTTCATATCCTATTTCTTGCTTCTCTGACAATGATGCATTCGATAAAAAAAAGACAATGATGCATGATTAGGTTTGTTGTTTGACTGTATAGTGATGCCTTGACTCAGTACTGAGCAAGCAATGTGTTGCGCTTCAATTTTATGCATAGATCTGATCTTACTAGCTATGATTTTTTAGGTTTAAAGAGCCAAGATCATTTCATCGAACACTTTGTGCGCATTCTAGTTTCAATGTAAATGGTGACCAATGCCCGTTTGTTAGTGGTTAATGTTAATTCTATTTGACTCTATCCAGTGAGCTTAGGATTTGTGTCGATGTTATGTTGAAAGATCTCGCCTGGCTTAGAACTGTTTTAGTCCAAAGTTGTGTTTTCATGAGTTATGAACCCGAAAGGGGAAACTTGCTTGACCCTTATCTCTCTCCCATCTCACCCATCTCGTGTTTTTTCTTTGCGCGCTTAGAACGATTAGTTGTCAAACCCCTACTTTCATGCTCTTTGAGCCCGAGCTTGAGTTAGTCGTTTATAGCTTGACCTAGCCTTGTCTTGAGATTTTAATTGTGAAGTGTGTGTGTTTTATCTATTTCATCAATTTGAACACCTCTCTCATAACTGGGTAAGCCGAACTAAGAAACCCTCGGGAAATACAACCCTGGCCAAAAGCTAGGTATCTTTGGTCATGCTTTCTGCAACGATCAACGGATGAACCCTTTGTTTAGTAGCTTTTGCAACTGCTCCTTTAACTCCTTCAACTCCAGTGGGGCCATCCCATAAGGTCGTATTGAGATGGGGGCCGTTCCCGGAACAAGCTCAATATTGAATTCAACTTCTCATTCAATAGGAACTCCCGTCAACTCTTCAAACACAACCACATACTACCTTGCTACTAGTATTTCTTCAAACTTCACTTCTTGATCCACTGGCACTTGCACTAACATCACCTCACACCCTTCTTGGATTAAGGTGAAAGATTGCATTGTTGAGATTAATGCCATGGGTGTCGATTCCCGCTTCCGAACACCCTTGAAAACAACCTGCTCCGTCCCTTTCTTGGAAAAGAAACCTCCTTCTTCCGACAATCCAACATTGCTCCATGTTTAACAAGCCAGTCCATGCCGAGGATGACATCAAACTTATTCAACGGAAGAACTACTAGATCACCTTCCAGCAGAACACCGCCCACTACAATTCTACATCCCTTTACCATTCTATCTACTTTAACAAAGGTTCCCAAAGGATTCCTCACACGCCAACTAGTTCCCAAACTGCTAGTTACTACACCCAAGCTATGCATACAATTCTCAAAAACAAAAGAATGAGTAGAGCCAAAATCAAGCAACACATAAGTGGAAAGATCATAAAGAGAGATCATACCAGTCACCACGTCATTTGCAACTTCTGCAGCACCCTTCGTGGGAGCATACAAGCGTCACTGCCCTCCCACTGGTGTAGCATTCGCTCCCGTTCCTCTACCATCACTTAAAGCACAAGACCAAGCTACTTCCTCCTCTTACTCCATAGCTCCCAGACGGAGCTCAAGGCCCTTGCACCAATCCCACAAATTGAGTAGGAGCAGCTCTCCTATTCGGGCAATAGTTACTCTTTATGGCCAGGCTGTCCACAAGTGTAACACGTCACCGGGGCTGACTTCAGCAAGTGCCACTCCAAAATGTGGCTTCCGCAAGTACCACAGACAGGTAACCTAGACGGTGCTCCCCCAGAATGAACTAACCCAGCACCACGAGCAAGACAAGCAACACTCTTGTGACCTGGTCGACCACAAGTAAAGTAAGTTATCATAGTCCGCTGCGGAGTGGACTGAGCACCTCTGAAGCCAGAATAGGACGTTTGCACCCTCTTAGCTGGATGGCTAGGAGAAGCTTGGTGAGAAGGCGAGATAATGACTTCCTCTTCCTTTCATCCTTACTCCAACCATTCCCTCTCCAATGTATCACCATTTACAGTTACCAAGTAATCCGAGCAATAAGTTGGTTCAACTTGAGATTGAAGAGAGTAAGGACGTCCGCGACATGCCTTGAGCCCCTGACGGGTAGTACCTTGCAGGGTGGATATTCAAGGAAGTCAGTGAATGTAGTAGGAGTGGTGAGGGGCAATGTAAACGTGGATAAGAGCAGGTAATAGAGAAATCCCAGGCGGGACCCCTTTGATGAGGGCAGAAACCAACAACCCTTAGCATGCAGTATCAGGCATGTGGTCCCGAGTGTGTGTGTTCTCCTCTTCTCAATGGGTGAACCTATATTTATAGGAACCAGCCGATGTAGCATGGGGATCCACGTGTCACCTTGTGGGGTCGCCATCAGCGGTGGGACCCATGCCCTGACAGAGGGTTAGTGGGGGGTGTAAAATCTGTTGGACTTGAAATGCGTGACCTCTTGTCTTGTCCGTCAACTTATGATGATGGCGGTCCAATGTCAGAGGGCGGTTCAACTGAGGAGGGCGGTCCGTCACTTGAGGTCCCGAGGGCGGTTCTGTCCTGGGCCTATCAATTGCCCCCTAGTATAGTCTTGGGAGTGGAAGGTTTCTGAGGCGATACTATGAGTAGCTCTGGTTGCGAGGGAGGTTCAACTGAGGAGGGTGGTCCGTCACTTGAGGTCCCGAGGGCGGTTCTGCCCTGGGGCCTATCACCAAGCTTCCCATGTCAGTAGAAGTGACACCCTCCCGAATCTCCGTCCTTATGCCATTCTTAAACCTAACAATGAGATACCTCTCCCGATTGGCCTACTCGTCAAACCACTTGGAAAGGAAGGTGAATTCCATGTAGTAAGTGCCCCTGCTCTAGCTCCATGAACTCTTTAGACTTATACTCCCTCTAAAGATTCGGGCAAAATTGGTTCCGGAACTCCGTCACAAACTCGCCTAGTCTCATGTCAGGCGGAACCACCTGACTCTGTGGCATTGAACTACACCAATCCAAAGCATGAACCTTGAGCAAGAAGGTCATAACTTTCATCCTTAATCCTTTCTCAAGCTCCATCTGCAGGAAATTGTATTCGCACTCTTGAAGCCACTTCTCAGCAATAGTAGGTCAGCCCCTTCTCCATGGAACTCTTCAAAGTTCCAACCTTTTAGCATGCCTGGTTGAAACTTAAGGGCTCTACCTCCATTCCTCGAGTCATCAGTCTAATGACTCCCCATAGCTTGGCTTGGTTCACTACAAGAGGACATTAAACATTTCAGTTGACCATTTAGGAGAACACGAAATAGTTCAAATCACTTCCTTTTTCAAAACTCCCCACCCATTTTAAAACAGTTGAAAATCCTTGGAAATTTGATCTTGTACCAATGTGTCATTTCTTCTCCCTACGAGGTTAATTACTCCCCGAGGAAAAGGAACGAGCGCCAGTACAACAATTAACCAGGCTCTGATACCACTTCTAACACCCAACCCGAATAAACTCAGTGAAACTCATGGTTGAACCGCTTATGAGTATTACTAAGGAAACAATAAAACAATTGAAATAGAAAACTAGCATTTAAAATGAATAATCTGAAAGGAGGCCTCCAATAAATAAAATCGAGTACAAAACTGATAAAAAAAGAATCCAATACAATCCTTAAATTAGTACAAAATCCCCAAAAAACATCAATAGTCAACTGAAATGCGAAAAAGGAATAAGTCAACTCCGAGCAGATTACCAATCTTCACCTCATAGCTCCAACATCAACTCCCTCGAACTCAACCGAAACACCTGAACTCCAGCACCAACTATTACCACGAGAACCTGAAAGGGGAAAAGGGTGGATCAGATTCCTAATGAAACTGAGTGAACCCACTAGGTTTAACTATGCGCCAAACAACGCTTTAAGGAGCTATTCCAACACTCCACACATCATAATTAACAAAGGGATAAAATCTAGTTTATTCCTTTTTGAAGTCCCTAGAACAGTCTATGTGATCACCCATAATCAATTCTCTATTCTAACATCAACAGTTCTCAATAGCGACAATACAATCATAGCCTCATAGCAATGATCAGTATAATCCAACTCATCAACCACAACC
This sequence comes from Linum lewisii, assembly GCA_034768395.1. NCBI lineage: Eukaryota > Viridiplantae > Streptophyta > Magnoliopsida > Malpighiales > Linaceae > Linum > Linum lewisii. Next base: position 63,016,779 of record CM068297.1, on the reverse strand, counting down.
ACAACGATCACAGCATAGAATCACTTCACGATTCATCAAGTACAATGCACAGTTCACAATATGCAATTTCTATGTGTAGTTAAGGCACCTAGGAGTTGCTCCACATCACCACTGCCGGCTAATAATCCTTGGTATCACAACCAAAGTGATCTACTCATCGTAGACCGACTCCCTTCTTAAATCCTTGATATCTATCCCAAGGTGATCCACTCAACGTAGACCGACTCAATCATCAATCCCCGGTAGCTAACGAAGGTGATCCACTCAACGTAGACCGACTCAAACTCATCATAACTCAAGGTGGCAGTGTGGACTCCTACCGGTTCTATCTATGTTCAAGTAATCACAACAAGAAATCCATCCATCAAATCCATTATCCGTATCCATTACAATCCATCCACTCTACATATCCTTTCCAATCAATTCCAACCACAATCACATCAAGGGTAAACGGCTAGTCTCTTGCCAGTTACCCCATCTACATGCAAAAGGAGAGAGGTAGCCATGCCACAAGTCTAGGATTACCCTACTGTTCATCCTCCATAGGACGACCCCACATTGGCCACACCATCCTCCTGCAACCACAACTAGCATTGGCAGAGACACATATATATAGAACACCATTCAACCCATCCCACCTTATCACTCATTTCTAGTTCAAATTCACTTGCCATTACATTTCGTCACAATCCCCCAAGCACATAACAAAACAATACGATCAACACAGAGCAATCACAAGACAATTATCCAATTTTACTATCTCACGTTCATGCAAAACCTAACTTAATTCTAAGTCAATTTTTAACTCCTCACATTACTCATCGTTTCCTATCAATCGTAAGCCCTCACCTGGAATAGATGACGAGGCTCTAATCATCTTCTAGGTTCCCGAAAGAATGAATCCTCTCCTTCCAAAAATGTAGCTTTTCCATTTCCTCACTAACAGCACTTCGCTCCAGAACACCAGAATTTGAGAAATGTGGTCTCTTCTCCTCGTTGCAGGAATCCACATGAAGAAATGATGCCTTAATCTGACACTCGTAGCTCCTGGAATCAAGCTTCAAAGAATTGCAGAGCTTGGTTCGTCAAAGTGATTTTTGGAAAGAAAGAGAGAGGTAAAAATTGTGGAAATCCGTTAAAACCTCCCTTTTATAGGCAGGGAAAACAACACGTTGTGTTGGGTACTACACTGCGTGTTTCATGAAGAAACACAACATTTTTCATGAAGAAACATAGCGTGTTTCACAACTACACGATCATGTGGTTTTAAAAGCATTTCTCGACCGAGGTTCCCAGGAATTATAGCACAGTTGTGTGTCACATATACATGGCGTGTATCTTGCAGACACACGACATTTAGTTGAACTACACGACGTGTTGTCTCCACTGGACATCATGCCCAATTGTAACTTCAACCCGACCACAAACGTCCTGGACTTTGATGGGACCCAAAAGACACTAGTTCCAATGCCTCGATCACCCGAACTGGATTTCTAAGTCCTTCGGTTGGGCGAGATTGATGATTACACTCCTACTCTTATGATTTATTTTGGTTTAATTCAAGTTCAGATTTGGTTCAGACTTATGTGTTCTTCATCTCCTATATCCTGTTTCTCTGAAAAAGATGCATGATTAGGGTTGTTGTTTGATTTAGTAATGCCTTAATTCAAGTTTTGTCTCCTGGAGTGTTTCACTTCAATCTTATGTATAGGTTTGACCGTAGTTGCATCGTAACTCGAAAGAGAGCATGTTAGCTACGACTTTTAGGTTTAAAGACCAAAAATCAGTATTTATCTTGATTGAGTTGATTGCTTGAGGACAAGCAAGGTTTAAGTGCGCAATAATTTCATGCAAAGAAAATATATAACCTTCCCCCTCATTTAACCTATTATTCTAGGAGTGTTCTACCTTTTTCCCGTCGTTTTCGTGGTGTTTTACCTTATTCTTACAATGTGATCGACTATGGTGACAAGGTACTTTCATGGTATATTTTCACCTTCTTTATAGTGTTCTTTTATGTCATTTCAGTTTACACCATTAGGTATTTTTCATAAGGTTTCACTCGGTTCAAACGGTGCCCCAATTGGAAGCTCGTAGCTCCTGAAATGATCTCTTGAAGTCGGTGTCCAGAAGCTATCACAGAGTGTGCTAGGGAACCCACGCAGTAGCCAAAAAATGTAGTGTGGTATTGGATAAAAATTTTGAGCAAAATTTGAGTTAGAGAGGGGCTAGGTCGTGGTCGAACCATAGGACGCCCGCGGTCACCTACCCAGCGCGGTCACGTGGTCTGATGCGCGGCCGCGCAGGTGACCGGGCTCAACTTTTTGACATCACTATAAAAGTACTGTTTCAGCACTTATTTGAGGGAGTTCTACTTGTGGGTCCTAAGGCGATTTTGATGGGCTCCACACCTCCATCCATCCATCCATCCCAAGTGATCAATTGAAGATAAGGATGTCTTCTTCTCCTAATTCCATGCTTAGGGGTAGTTGTGTTCTTGTTTTCTCCATGACACACTAAGCTTTTAGGGTTTGGGTTGGGGGGAATTCTTGGGTTCTAGTGTGTTCCTTTGGGTTCCATGGGTAATTTATAGAGTGGGAACAAGATTTGTAATGTCCCTTGTCTATTCATGATTTGTTTACCTAATTGGAACCACATTCTTGTGTAATTGTGTTGATTGTGAGATAGACACATGTGTTCATTACTAGGGTTGGTCGCCTCTTTGTCCACATCTTAGTAAGACTAGTTCCACTAAGCTTAGGCCGCGTTTGGTGATTCACTCAAGGGACAATAGTTGCATTGCTTGCTTTTCAACTATTGACGAATCATGGTCTCAATGTTTAGGGGCACTCTTATCCTAGAGATATACCTTCTCTCAGAATTTCATCCTTGTCAATGTAGTCAAAATCCCGATTTTAATCTTAAAATCTTATGGTTTTACGATTTCACTGGTCTCTAGCGATCTTGATTCCACGCAAAATCTATGGGTCATAAAATCTCGATCAAAATCTTAGAATCTTATAAAATCAACGATTTTTCTTGTATTTTATAATTTTACTTTCGAGGGGAAATTACCAGTTTGTACAACTACATATAAGTCAGAACAAAGATAATTAAATTAAATTGGTATTGTTTTGAGATTTTGATTAATTAAGTTAGAAGTAATTACTAAAAAATGACTAAAATCTAATTATTACTTCCTCGAATGACTACTTAAGAGCCGACATTATTTTTTTTCTTATCTAGACTTTTCAGAGTTGGGTAATGGTCTTCTTTTTTTTGTCTCACCAACTCAAATAACATAGATATGAAACATGAGAATGTTTTAATTGCATATTTATTCTTAATATGTTGTTGACTTAAATGTTTCGGTAGTAGTTCATAAAATCTTACGATTTTATGATTAAAAACTACGATTCTGATTTCACCCATGTTTTCGATTTCACGTGAAATCTCGATTTTGACTACATTGATGCTTGTAACACCCAACCCAAATCAACCTGATGACACCCATGGTTGAACTGGTTATGATTATTATTAAGGATACAATAAAACAATGAAATAGAAAACCAGCGTTTAAAATGAATAATCCGGAAGGAGGCCTCCAATAAATGAAATCCGAGTACAAAATCGATAAACAAAGAATCTAATAAAATCCTCAAATGAGTACAAAATCCCCAAAAACATCAATAATCAACTGAAATGCAAAAAAGGAACAAGTCAACCCCGAGAAGATTGTCAATCTTCACCTCATAGCTCCAACACTTCCTCGAACTCAACCGACACACCTGAACTCCAACACCAATTACTAGCCACGAGAACCTGAAAGGGGAAGAGGGGGGATCAGTTTCCTAATGAAACATAGTGAACCCACTGGGATTAACTATGCACCGAACTACGCCTTAAGGAGCTATCCCAACAGTGCACACATAATAATTAACAGAGGTATCAAATATAATCTATTTCGTTTTTAAGTCCCTAGAATAGTCTATGTGATCACCCACAATCAGTTCTCTATTCTAACATCAACAATTCTCAACAACGACAATACAACAACATAAGCCTCATAGCAATAATCAGTATAATACAACTCATAAACCACAACGATCACAATATAGCATCACTTCACAATTCATCAAGTACAATGCACAGTTCACAATATGAAGTTCTAGGTGTAGTTGAGGCGCCTAGGAGTTGCTCCACACCACCACTGCCGAATAATAATCCTTGGTATCACGACCAAGGTGATCTACTCAACGTAGACCAACTCCCATCTTAAATCCTTGGTATCTATCCCAGGGTCATCCACTCAACGTAGACCGACTCAACCATCAATCCCCAATAGCTAACCAAGGGGATCCACTCAACGTAGGCCGACTCAATCATCAATCTCCAATAACTAACCAAGGTGATCCACTCAACATAGACTGACTCAAACTCATCATAACTCAATGTGGGCAGTGTGGACTCCTACCAGTTCTATCCATGTTCAAGTAAACAAAACAAGAAATCCATCCATCAAATCCTTCACAATCCATCCACTCCACATTTCCTTTCCAATCAATTCCAACCACAATTCTTAGATCATAATCACATCAAGGGTAAACGGCTAGTCTTGCCAGCTACCCACCTTCATGCAAAGGGAGAGAGGTAGCCATGTCACAAGTCTAGGTTTACACTCCTGTTCATCCTCCATAGGATGACCCCACATTTGCGGGACCATCCTCCTGCAACCACAACTGGCATTGGCAAAAATACACTACAATAAACACATCAAATAAGGGGGGCAAAACTGAAAATAGAGGGGAGCAATCCCCCCCTAATTAATTTACTCGAGGGCGCAACCCCCCTAAAACTCAGCCTTGCAACCCACTAAAGTATCCGGACTAGGGATATTTTGTCGGGGGCGAAGGAATCCGACAAAAAATAGTCGGGGGCCACACCCCTGACTAATTTTGTTGGGGGCCACCCCCAACAAAAAAAAAAAAAAATATATATATAATATATATAAGACGCAAATCAAGGGTCAAATTGCTCAATCTCAAATACAGCGTGTGTTGTGACCTGCACATAAAAAGAAGGATTTTGACGAGTTTTGACAACTTTCATCTTTTTCTCTTTCCTCAAAAAACCCTTTGACTAACAAGGTTTTGTCAAACTTCTAAGGTTGATTTTGGGGTCTACGGGAGTCCGATTGGAGAGCCGTTTTCTCTTGTGCGTTCCTGGTGACGAGAGAAGAGATTGTATATCTCAGATTCTGGGTATTTTGGAGTAAGGTGCTATCAGTGAGGAAGGGAAAAGCTACAAATTTGGAGAAGGGGACTTCGTTCTTCCGCAAATCTAGAAGATGTTTAGAGCTTCGTCTTCTATTCCAGGTGAGGGCTTAGTGTTGACAGGTAGTGTTGGGTCATGTGAGGAGTTTTAATCCTACCTAGACGAACTTAGTGACTGCATGAAAATGGAAGAGAGTAAAAGGGGTTAATGGTTCTGTGATTTTCAGTTGGGTGTTTGTGATGCTTGTTGCTGTGATTGATGTTTGATGTTGTATTGGGGATTCGAAATGGAATGAATTATGTAACGAATTGGATTAGAAATGAGAGATAGGTTGATTGGGGGTTATGTGGTGATATCACTACAAAAAAAATATAATATAGTCGCAGGCCCGGTCGAATATAGTCGCGGGCAGGCCTGCGACAAAGGAGTGATTTAGTCGCAGGCGTCGCCTGCGACTAAGACCAGGACGCCCGCGACTAAATTCGCTGCGACTAAGCTCATCATTAGTCGCGGGCAGGCCTGCGACTAAGTTAGTCGCGGGCCAATCTTTAGTCGCAGGCGGCCCGCGACTAAGTTACTCGCGGGCCGCCTGCGACTAAAGATTGGCCCGCGACAAATCACCTGTGGGACCCTATTTCGATTTGGCCAGCTGATTTGGTTTTTAACCAGTTTTTGTTTGTGGGCTGTTCGATTTGGTCAGCTGATTTGTGGTTTTAAACCCACGATTTCGGTCAGAATTCACATTTTTCAGGATGATCAATTTTCAAATTAAACAATTAATATATGATCATATTAGTAGTAGAAAACCAAGTATTGCATAATCAAATACTTAATTATTAGTAGAACAACAAACTAGTTTATCAAACTATAGTACAACACATCCTAACAAATGTATAAATATGACACAATATCTTAAATACAACAACATCCAAAGAAAGGAGAGGAGACGGCTACTGATCATTCCCCGGGTTCTGGTTCTGGTACACGGGGCATCCCAAGGCTGCTACAATCGACAATGAACAACTAGTTAATAATTAAGTAGTGTGAAATTATAAGTTAATTGCTAACATAAATAAATTCACTCACATTATTGATCCAGGAGGCAAGATGAGCGGGGAGGTTGTCTAGGTCAAAATCAATATCAGCGAACTGAGACTGATCGGTCGGCTGAGAGGTCTGATGATAGGTCGGCGGTTGTGGCACATAGGGCTGCTGATCTTGTGTCTGAGGAACGGCGGTTGAACTGGATGATCCAACAAAATGCGAGGGTGCAACTGACCTCAGTATAGTCTCCAGCTGGGATACCCTATTCTCTAGCTGTTGAAAATAAGCTAGCTTGTGTGGCATCGTGGAAGAAACACTCCCAGATGTAGACGACTCCGCAGCAGCAACAGTACCAAAGACCTTACAAACAAAACAAATTGTCAATTACAATAAAGTGAGTAAAGAACTGTATTCATTCACTTAAGTAAAACTTGATTCTCACCTGGCTCTTAGTCAACCCAGCACCAAGCATACGGATGTGGCCTCGATGCTCTGGTTTGTTCATTGCTTGTGCCAGAGAGTCATGTGGGCTCCACTCCAGACTACAACCTTCAGCTTCAAGTCTTTTAATTGTCTCCTACAATATGAATTCAATGATGAATTAATGTAGGCATATTTGCCAACAAAGAACTATTACAATTCATTAACGTATATTAAACTTACCGCTACTGCCTTTGCATGCGCATCCTTGATCTCTCCATCAGGGGCAGTATAAAATTTGATGAACATCTGACCCCTCGACGGTCGCCGTCCAGTTGCCTTAACCGTTTCCTCAATGTACCTCGGCCAGGGTCTAGAGCCACCATGATGGTTCTCCTCTTGCATTGCCCGGTTTGCTTTGTTCCGATTAACGGCATCCTAAGTCAGGAAAAAGAAATTTATTAGTCTAATTTAGATAATGAAATTCAAATTAGATAATACCATATCTAAACTGTACCTTAAATACTTGAGTCTTCGTATACTCAATGTATTGATACCAATCATTCGGTGGGCAACCTTGTGGAGGATTTTGAAGAATCCACTCCTCGGGGAGATCATTTTTCGCCACATGATTCATCCTGCCCTTCCATATTGCAAGCCTAGACTTGCCCCAAGCTCGTCCAACCTTCTTGTCAAAATACACGCGAGCTCTCGATAATAGCTCTGGACCGCAATAGAACTTGTCCTAATTCCACATAGAAATTGTAAGAATCACACTAACTAAACATATAATGTGTTCATACTTTAGTAGAGTGAATGAAATTCAAATTTCAAACTTACCGTGAAGAACTGCTCGAATGCAACATCCTTGGATCTAGCTGGCACTAACTTCCAGTCTTTGGGATATATAGGGTAGTACTGGTAGTTCCTGGAGCACTCACCAGTGTACTGTCCCATAAAAGACAAGAGGTCGTCACCAGGCTTGACTCCTAGGGTGTCCAGGTTGAACACACAACGGGTGCCGCCAGATGCTACCCTCCAGAAGTCCGTGTACTTAATGACGACGATCTTTGTGAACCCGGAACGGTCTGCAGAAATAGAAATTTATCATTCTTAGTATAGAATCAAATAATTTCTTCATTTCGTTCAGGAATAAAATTCATAGACAGAACTAACCAATAAAGTCCAGCTCATATGTGTGCTTCTGCTTGGTGGACGAGGCTGCGGAAGAATTCCCACTAGAATTCTGAACAGTAGGAGATTCGGGACGACGCGCTCCACTATCAGAACTAGAACTAGATGCCATCTTTATCCACAAAAAATCAGATTATTTAAATTTAAAGATAAACTCAGAATTTGTGACATAAAGAAATGCATTCGTGCTAGAATAGTTAGATGACCTAAACAGTATAATGTCATTCCTTATCAAAGTCAATTACACCACTCTCTACGATTTGCAAATCAGGAATGTTGTCTGTTACAGGTAATTGTTGTTGAGCTAATGCTAAACAATACTCCTCCTCTCCGGTGTCATATGCATCACGTGGCTTACAATGTATTGGTATGCACCAATCTGGATCACTTGTATCATCAACATACAAAACCATACGTGCATCACTAGCACTAATATATGGCTCGTCTTCAGCTTTGTCACCAACATCTCTCAAATGGTTAAAGTTGATCATTGTTATACCGAGAGCATATTTTTTCTTCCATGTTGGATTCACCGTATCAGCCCACTGACACTTGAACAACGTGATTGTTCGAGTATAATAATCCAGCTTGATGATCTCAATAAGTTTCCCATAAAACCATAGATCGGTACGAATTGGATTGTTGTCTGAAGAGCCTGACACGCTGTCTGTGCCGAATTTAGCAGCTACACCACTATTCTGTGTCTTCAGTGGTTAATCCCGATCTACTGTTCTAAAACGATATCCATTGATGTCATAAGCAGTATATCGAGTTGCAGACACAGTCGGTCCCCTAGCCAACGTCATTAGATCAGCATTGTATGTTGCTGACTGATCTAATATCTGTGAATCATAGTAACATCATTATTCGTGTATCTGTATCAACCACTAACAATTATTGAATGGAACAGGGCAGTCTATTACCTTGTTTTGAACCCAACCAACAATCTTTTTGTGAACTGCTTTGTTAATCGCAGTCTCACTGGCACGTCTACCCAGTTCCCTTCTAGTTTCCGCTTCGCATTCCCTGAATGATAATTTTGAACTACTACATTATACTTTTCACTTTTTTTGTACTTCTAATGAAAAGTATACGGGATTAGTTACCTCAAAAGTGGTTGAGCTATTGGACTATTGACTAGAACATAACGATACGCTTGAGCCCACTCCAGGTGTGACAACTTGAAAGGTACACCCATACTGGTTGGAACCCCGCGTGAAATGAGTATTCCTGAATTGTCCTCGCTGGACACATCAGGCTCGGTTGCAACACGTTTTGTTCTATTGTAACGTGTCTCTACATCATCACCGAAGTATAAAGATGAGAAATTGAATAACTCCTCTGATAGCCAACCTTCAGCAATAGACCCTTCAGGGTGTGCTCTATTGCCGACAAAGGTTTTTAGTTTGCCCAAATACCTAAAAAAGACATTTGAACATACCTCCAGAGTTAGTACTAGAACACGTATTTTTGAAGGCCAAAAGACGTTGTACAGAACATACCTTTCGATGGGGTACATCCAACGATACTGAACTGGTCCACCACGTTTGACTTCCTCAACGAAGTGCAGAATTAAATGCACCATAACAGTGAAGAATGCAGGAGGAAAAATCATCTCCAAATGACATAGTGCTATCACAAACCTCCCTTGGAGATTATCGAGCTCAACAACATTCGTCACTGGTGAACACAGTTCCTTGAAGCACGCTCCCAGCTCTACCAACACTCTTGCCACCGACACCGGTAACACATTTCGTATCGCAAGTGGCAACAAGTCATGCAACAACATGTGAGAGTCATGACTTTTTAAACCAAACATCTTACGGTTGGGTAAGTCAACACATCTTGCGATATTACTTGCATAACCATCTGGAAATTTCATTCCTGATGGGCCTAGCCCGACGAAGTCCAAAGGCCCACACGACGGCCCACGAGGCGACCCACATGGTAGCCCGAACACAGCGGCTAGGGCAGGGGGCCCGGACTCAGGCGGTAAATCAGATGGGCCGAACAGGCAGGCCCAGGAGGTGGAGTGAGGCCCAAAGCGACGGCCCAGCTCGGCGGCCTCCTAGGGTTACTCGGCGACACTTAGGTTTCCAAGACAGAGCGGACACGTGTCAACATCCTATGGGAGCTACAAACGAGTGGCTAAGATTCAGCCTTGGCGACCAAGGCAGGGGTACTATAAATACCCCCGTACACCCTATTAACCGGGGGACAACACTTTTACCCAGCGGACAAACGCTCCGCGGTACGTTACTCGCCTCCCTCTCCCATTCCTTAAACTGATCGCCTCCCCTTTTCCTTGAACTAACTACCCCCCACACTACTTACGAGGTACACCAATCCCGGAGGACCAACAGGCTTGGGCTTCCATTATTGGGCCAGGCGACAAGGCTGGAACAATTGGCGCGCCAGATAGGGGGCGGTCAGGGGACTTTTCAAGGCGAATGGCTTCATCAGCGATTCCCACTCTGATGGGCGAGGATGGCGAAAGAGGAGATGGAGTAACACCTGTCAAGTATGTCAACCCAGGTTCTCGAACAGACCCAAACCTCACTAGAAACATGGAGCGTGAATTCGAAGGCGACTCGGAGTCTCAGAGTACTATTCCGACCGGCGATGCCTATGAGCTGTTGGAGCAGCGATTTCGGTCCATTGAGCAACAGAATGCTGAGCTCACACAGATGTTGAAAACGGTGATCGCCCAGCAAGCTCAAGCTCTCAGGGCCAACACTCAGGACAGGAAATCGCCACAGGACTCCCATTTGGAAGTATTACAGCAATTCCTCCCTGCTACTCAAATCTCCCCCGCACAGATGGCGGTTCGCCAACCTCTGTCCAGGGCGATACTCTCCGAGCCACTACCTATGGAGTTGGTTCCGCCCAACCTAGATAGGTATGTAGGTACTGGCGACCCGGACGAGCACTTGCAAGCCTTCCAAATCGCCATGCAAATGCAGCAGGCTGGCGACGCCGCATATTGCAGAGCTTTTCCGGCGACATTGGGAGGGCGAGCCAGGGAGTGGTACATGAATCTACCAGAGGGCATCATAACATCGTGGGAGGGCTTTGCGAGGATCTTCTCACAGAAGTATGAGTGCAAGAAAACAAGGACGGTCCCGTTGCAAGCGCTGGTGAGACTGAGGCAAAAGCCGAACCAGTCGCTGAAGGAGTTCTTTGATGAATGGACTGGGGTCGTCCAATCCATCAAGAGGGTAGATCATGAAATCGCTGCGGCAAGTTTATTCCAGTCGACTCATAACGGCAGGCTGCGGGAGTCGCTGCTACAGGTGGCTCTGAAGTCGCTATCCGACTTGGAAACCAGCATGGAGTCGCTGCTACACAAAATTATTTTGATTGAGGAGCAGTTAGCAGAGCCTTTACATGGAGCGGCGAAGATGGAAGAAAAGCCCGTTACAGGGAACAAGCAGGCCAAAGGGCAGCCCTCCGAGACACGGCCATACGGGAAATATCGCCCAGGGGAGCAAAGGCGTTACCAAGAGAGAGGATACCCTGGAGAGCAAAGGGGTTATCAGGAGAGAGGATATCAAGAGGAGAGGGCAGATTATACATCCCTCTCAGACTCTCGAAGAAAGATTCTGCTATATATGCAGCATAAGGGACATCCCATCAACTGGCCGGGGCCAATGTTCACCCCGGCGGATCAGCGAAGTCGCCAAAAGTTCTGCGATTTCCACGACTCTCATAGCCATACCACTGAAGACTGCAGGGAGTTGAAAAATGAAATCGAAAGGTGGATAAACGAAGGACGTCTCAGGGATTTCATTGTCAGCTCAAAGCGGAAAAACAAGCCGCAAGAGGATGATCGCCGTGGACAAGGAGAATCACAAGACAAGAAGGGTGATGTTTTAACCCGACTTAAGGAGCCTATGGACAATGGAGATAGCAAGAAAAAGCCTCGACCTGAGGTAAACCATGTTTATCAAACCATTTTCGGTGGGGAAAGTTGCCCGACAAAGAAAGTCAAAAAGGAGGAAACAAAGGAGGTGATGATGATAGACCAAGTCAGTCGCCCAACGTTGGGATTCTCGGAAGAAGACATGGCCAGGGTAGGAGGCCCAAGTTTGGAAGCGATGGTGATTCAAGTAATCACACACAATAGCCGAGTGGAGCGAGTGATGGTTGACGAAGGGAGCTCTGCGGACATTATTTTTTGGGAGCTGTACAAAAAGATGAACCTGCCAGCTAGCTTGCTCAGGCAGACAAAAACTACCATCTCAGGATTTTCAGGACACACAGTTCCCATCAAGGGGATAGCCACGATGGCAATAACCATTGGGGATGGAGACTTGCAGGTCACCCGATCCATCGACTTCCATGTCATGGATTGTCAATCCACGTACAACATGATCCTAGGGCGACCTGCACTCGCCGCCTTCCAAGCAATCTCCTCCCCAGTGCACCAGGTACTGAAGTTCGCTACTAATGAAGGGATAGGTTTCGCCTGGGGACACCCGGACATCGCCAGAAGGTGTTACAGGGCGGTGACTAAAAGCACGTGCCTCACCATAAGCTTGGAGGTGGAGAATGAAGGAGAAAGAGTCGTTCCAGCAGAGTCGGACGTCCCAATACCGCTGTTCGAAGAAGATGAAAGTAAGACAGTTCGAGTTTCGTCCTACCTGAGCGATGACAAGAAACAGGAGTTGGTCAAGTTGCTCCAAGAATTCTCGCACCTGTTCGCATGGTCACCAAGTGACATGCCAGGAATTGGTCCAGACATCATCAAACACTCTCTAGCGATCGAGCCCGGGAGTCGCCCAGTCCAGCAAAAGCGGCGGAACATCTGCAGAGAAAGGCAGCAAGCGGTGGCAAATGAAGTGGACAAACTTTTGAAGGCAGGGTTTATCAAAGAGGTACAGTATCCTGAGTGGTTGGCTAATGTAGTTCTTGTCAAGAAATCGTCAGGAGCATGGCGAATGTGCGTCGACTCCACCAACCTTAACGATGCTTGCCCCAAGGACCCGTACCCCTTGCCCAACATAAAGCAGCTGGTAGACGCAATGGCGAACAATGAAATGCTGTCCTTTCTGGACATGTTCTCGGGATATCATCAAATACTTTTAAACAAGCAAGATCAAGAGAAAACGGCTTTCATGACGCCCACGGTGAACTACTGCTATCGAGTGATGCCATTCGGGCTCAAGAATGCTGGCGCGACTTACCAGAGAATGATCGACAAAGTCTTTGTCAAGCAGCTCGGCCGAAACTTGGAGGCGTATGTGGATGACCTGCTGGTCAAAAGTAAGAGATCTAATGACCATCTTGGCGACTTAAGGGAAACCTTCAATACACTGCAGGAGTATTCGCTCAGGTTGAACCCTTTGAAGTGTGTGTTCGGGGCAACATCAGGAAAGTTCCTGGGATACCTCATAACCAGGAGAGGAATTGAAGCTAATCCAGCGCAGATCGCGGCGATTACAGCGATGGCCCCTCCAAAGACTGTGAAGGAGGTTCAGGTTCTATCTGGAAGACTGACGGCAATCAATCGATTCATTCCTAGGATCGCCGACCGATGCGCTCCGTTCTTTGCGACTTTGAAGAATGCATCAAAGTTTGCATGGAATGACAAATGTAACAAGGCTTTTGAAGAGCTGAAGCAATTTTTAATTACCCCTCCTGTACTTGCATCTCCAAAATCAAAAGAAGATTTATTTCTCTATATTGCGATCTCTCCAAAAGCACGTTAGTGCGGTCTTAGTTCGAAGAGAGGACAAAGCCGAACACCCTGTTTTTTATACAAGTAAAACCTTGGTCGATGCTGAAACAAGGTACCCGGCGATAGAAAAAATGGCATACGCTGTGGTCTGCGCGGCCAGAAAGTTGCGACCATATTTCCAGGCACACACAATACATGTGCTCACGAATCTTCCGATTAAGAATGCGTAAAGATCTATGAGCATGGCAGGGCGATTAGCTAAGTGGGCGATCGAGCTAAGCGAGTATGACATTCGATACCAACCGCGAACGGCGATCAAGGCCCAAGTCCTTGCTGACTTTGTAGTCGAAGGTGCAGTACAAGAAGATACCGAGGAAGGCGATGAATGGACGTTATTTACAGACGGCGCTTCGAGTAAAGGAGGGTCAGGCGCAGGGATAGTCCTAAGGTCTCCTGGGGGGATCCTCCACGAGGTCGCATTGCGATTTGCAACTAATCGAACCAACAATGCAGCTGAGTACGGGGCATTGGAGGCTGGCTTGCGAATTGCTAAGAGTATGGGAGTTATTAACATCAGAGTTTTCTCAGACTCGGCGATAGTAGTCAACCAAGTTAATGGGAGCTTTGAGGTAAAGGAGGAGTCGCTCCTCCCTTATTTTGATGAGGTAAAACTGCTTATATCGGAATTCAAGAAGGTGGTTATATCCCAGATTGCTATGGAGGAGAATTGCCACGCGGATGCATTATCGAAACTAGCAACGGCGACAGATTTTGAAGAAGGGCGAATGGTCACAGTGGAAAAAGAAACAAGGAGGAAGCAGTGTTTTCACGTGATTAACGGAATTGGGAAAAGCGACTGGCGAACGCCTATTATTCAATACTTGGATAACGACACGGTACCAAGTGACCCGTTAGAAGCGACCAAGCTCCGGCGAAAAGCGGGGAGGTGTACTATAATAGGGGGAGAGCTGTATCAGAAATCAGCTATGGGTCCATACTTGCGATGCCTGGGAGAGGAGGATGCAGCTTGGGCCCTAGAGGAAGTACATTCAGGAGTATGTGGTACTCACTTGGGAACAAGAAGTTTGGAAAGGAACTTAATATACCAGGGCTTCTATTGGCCAACAATGAGAAAGGAGGCTGGCGACCTGGTGAAGAAATGCCACAAATGTCAGGAATTTGCAAGTTATCACAAGTTGCCCGCAACAGCGCTCCAGGCGAATGTCAGCCCGTGGCCATTCGCGAGGTGGGGGATGGATATCCTAGGCCCATTTCCGGAAGCTTCGGGGAAAAGGAAATTCCTCATCGTGGCAGTTGATTATTTCACCAAGTGGGTTGAGGCAGAAGCGGTGGCAAGTATCACCGCCAAGCAGATACAGAAGTTTGCATTTAAAAGTATCGTCACCAGATTTGGTATACCAGAAAGTATCATATGTGACCATGGAACTCAGTTTGACTCACAGGTCTTTAAAGAATTTTGTGATGACCTGAGGATAAATCTGAGATTCGCTTCGGTCGCCTATCCACAAGCTAATGGACAAGCAGAGGCGGCTAATAAGCTTATTCTACAAGGATTAAAGAAAAGAGTGGATGGCTGTAAAGGCGTATGGGTCGAGGAGCTTGATCATGTACTATGGGCTCACTGAACGGCTTATAAAACGGCGACAGGGGAGACTCCCTACACATTGACGTACGGGACTGAGGCGGTCCTTCCGGTAGAAATCTCAATCCCATCTATCCGAATACAGGAATACAGGGATGAGGTCAACGAACAAGAATTGATGCTTAACGTAGATATGATTGAGGAAAAAAAGAGAAAAGGCACAGATGCGGCTGATCGCTGAAAAGGAGCAGTTAGCCAGGCGGTACAATTTAAAGCTCCGACCACATCACATCGCGCTCAATGACTTAGTGCTGCGAAAGATCTTCAGGCCGGCGGTAGGGGCGGCCAAGCTCAACCCCGGATGGGAAGGCCCATACAGAGTACGGCGAGTGGTAGGGGCCAACACCTTCAAACTAGCAGAGTTAGATGGAGCAAAGATCCCAAAACTTGGAACTCCATGCATCTCAGGCGATATTATGATTAAAAAGACACTTGTAACCAAGGCTAGTTTTTAAGGCAACTAAGGGCCCTAATGATTGAATCTAATATATGTCTTCGCGCCATCAAATTTATCATGTAAGACCTAAGGGCATTGGGATCGCTATGTAAGACCTACGGGCATTAACAAATCGTTGTGTAAGACCTAAGGGCATCAAATTTATCATGTAAGACCTAAGGGCATTGGAATCGCTGTGTAAGACCTAAGGGCATCAAATTTATCATGTAAGACCTAAGGGCATTGGGATCGCTATGTAAGACCTAAGGGCATTGGGATCGCTATGTAAGACCTACGGGCATTAACAAATCGCTGTGTAAGACCTAAGGGCATCAAATTTATCATGTAAGACCTAAGGGCATTGGAATCGCTGTGTAAGACCTAAGGGCATCAAATTTATCATGTAAGACCTAAGGGCATTGGGATCGCTATGTAAGACTTACGGGCATTAACAAATCGTTGTGTAAGACCTAAGGGCATCAAATTTATCATGTAAGACCTAAAGGCATTGGGATCGCTGTGTAAGACATAAGGGCATCAAAGTTATCGGTATAACATCTAGTTAATGATGAAAAGAAGCAAAGCGATCAAGAAAGGTGTAATAAGATAAAAAACCAAAGATTGAAAATTCGCGAGGAAGAGTTTAGTAAGGCAGTTTTTACAAAAAAAGAGGAGAAAGAGAGGAAAACAGCAACAGCACGCAGAAACATGATGATTGTCTGAAAAGATAGCAATAATAACAACAGGTTGAAAGCGGGATCATGGGTCTTTAGCGCCGGAGCCCTTCGCGCCAGCCTTGGAAGAGTCAGCGGTGGAATTGAAGTCCTTGCCGCTGCTTGAGGGGGCTTGATCAGATGATGGCGGCTGAACCTCTGATCCATCGAGATTCAGAGCAGGCAGGCCACGGCTGCGGCGAGTAGCCGCCACATATTCGGCATCTGCCGCCACTATCTCCCGCTCCAAGCGAGCAGCATCTCGAAAATAAGTCTCCTCCTCGGCATCGGGAAGGTCGGGAACCCCAAAGTTATAGCGATTGAGACCTCGGAGGACGGCTCGAACCATTTTTCGCCCTGGCCAGCCCTTGTTGGGAAACAGCTCGTAGAACTCATTACGACAGCTGCGCATTACTACGCGCATACTCTCGCCGAGAGCATGAGTGTAATAAGCCACAGTCTCATCATACTGAGCCTTGGCAGCGGCAAGATCACGATCCGCCGCCGATTCAGCCGCCAGAGAGTCATTCAACGCTCCTTCGCTCTGTCCCTTTCGGCGGCTATTTCATCCACCTGAGCAACCTTGACACGAGCCTCATCCAACTCGGCTTCAAGGGCGACAATGTGCTTATTAGCAGATTGCAAGTCCTCCTGGACGCCCTCCATCTGGGAGATCCGCCCAGTCGCCTCAGCCAGGCTTTCCTTCAGAGACTCAGCAGCAGAGGTCGCTGCATCTGCCCGTCGCTAGGATAAAAAAAAAACAAACAAACAAACAACAACGTGCGGGTTTAGCAAGGATCGTATATATGTCTTCGCGCCATCAAATTTATCATGTAAGACCTAAGGGCATTGGGATCGCTATGTAAGACCTACGGGCATTAACAAATCGCTGTGTAAGACCTAAGGGCATCAAATTTATCATGTAAGACCTAAGGGCATTGGAATCGCTGTGTAAGACCTAAGGGCATCAAATTTATCATGTAAGACCTAAGGGCATTGAGATCGCTATGTAAGACCTAAGGGCATTGGGATCGCTATGTAAGACCTACGGGCATTAACAAATCGCTGTGTAAGACCTAAGGGCATCAAATTTATCATGTAAGACCTAAGGGCATTGGAATCGCTGTGTAAGACCTAAGGGCATCAAATTTATCATGTAAGACCTAAGGGCATTAGGATCGCTATGTAAGACTTACGGGCATTAACAAATCGTTGTGTAAGACCTAAGGGCATCAAATTTATCATGTAAGACCTAAGGGCATTGGGATCGCTGTGTAAGACATAAGGGCATCAAAGTTATCGGTATAACATCTAGTTAATGATGAAAAGAAGCAAAGCGATCAAGAAAGGTGTAATAAGATAAAAAACCAAAGATTGAAAATTCGCGAGGAAGAGTTTAGTAAGGCAGTTTTTACAAAAAAAGAGGAGAAAGAGAGGAAAACAGCAACAGCACGCAGAGAAACATGATGATTGTCTGAAAAGATAGCAATAATAACAACAGGTTGAAAGCGGGATCATGGGTCTTTAGCGCCGGAGCCCTTCGCGCCAGCCTTGGAAGAGTCAGCGGCGGAATTGAAGTCCTTGCCGCTGCTTGAGGGGGCTTGATCAGATGATGGCGGCTGAACCTCTGATCCATCGAGATTCAGAGCAGGCAGGCCACGGCTGCGGCGAGTAGCCGCCACGGCTGCGGCGAGTAGCCGCCACATATTCGGCATCTGCCGCCACTATCTCCCGCTCCAAGCGAGCAGCATCTCGAAAATAAGTCTCCTCCTCGGCATCGGGAAGGTCGGGATCCCAAAGTTATAGCGATTGAGACCTCGGAGGACGGCTCGAACCATTTTTCGCCCTGGCCAGCCCTTGTTGAGAAACAGCTCATAGAACTCATTACGACAGCTGCGCATTACTACGCGCATACTCTCGCCGAGAGCATGAGTGTAATAAGCTACAGTCTCATCATACTGAGCCTTGGCAGCGGCAAGATCACGATCCGCCGCCGATTCAGCCGCCAGAGAGTCATTCAGCAGCTCCTTCGCTCTGTCCCTTTCGGCGGCTATTTCCTCCACCTGAGCAACCTTGACACGAGCCTCATCCAACTCGGCTTCAAGGGCGACAATGTGCTTATTAGCAGATTGCAAGTCCTCCTGGACGCCCTCCATCTGGGAGATCCGCCCAGTCGCCTCAGCCAGGCTTTCCTTCAGAGACTCAGCAGCAGAGGTCGCTGCATCTGCCCGTCGCTAGGATAAAAAAAAAAAAACAAACAAACAACAACGTGCGGGTTTAGCAAGGATCGTATGGTGACAAGCCGGGAAATAGTATATATAAAAGGGGAGAAAGAAGAGGCAGATGAGTAAAATACCTTCTCCTCGTTATGATAACGGGTGAGATCCATGCGCAAAGAGCGCAGATTCTCAACATCCTCTTCAGGCTCCGATTCTCCTCCTGCATGTGTTTACATGCAAAGGAAAGATCGCCGAGCTCGGCCACGGCCTAGGCAGCAAAACAAATGTAAGGGGTAAGAAGCAGCGAGCAGAGCTAAGGTAACAGGACAGAGCAAATAAATTTCGTATTCCATAAATACCTGAAGGAGGCGGCAGGAAGTCGCCCCATGCAGGTCCGTAATCTTCGAGCCCTCACCAGGAGCGGTCACCCCCTCGTAGACACCTCGAGAGAACTCCTCCGTGATATCACTCGCCATCCGGGGCGATATGTGGGATGCCACCGGATGAACGACGGCGAAGTAGGGAAGGCGAAAGGGACCCTCGCCCTCGCGACCAGCAGGAGCAGGGCGATCAAAGAGGGTGTTAGCTCGCTCTGTCCAGCTGGCCCGGCGGGCACGGTCGGTGTTGACAGGAGGCGGGCGAGAGTGGTCGCGAGCAGGCTCGGTGGGACGAAGATCAAGCTCCGCAGCCGGCGCAGACTCGGGATGCTCTGGATCCGGGGAAGAGGAATAGGTTCGTCAGGAAGGTAGGAGTCGTCATATGAGATGACGTTCTCGTCAGCAGGATGCTCTAAGGGCTCCCTCGCAGAAGGATTGTCATGTGCCAGAGGCGATTGGCGACGAGAGCGGCGGAGGGGAGTTTCAGTCTCAGCATCGACATCCTCCACCTCTATCACTGGTGGAGGCGGCGGCGGTGGATTGCTGGAGCCCTCACCTGCCTTTCGCCTCGGCTTGGAAACCCCAGCTTTTTTCTTCCTCTTTGAAGAAAGGAGGCTTTCATCCGTCTCAGCCGCCTTCCTCTTCCCCTTAGATTTCTCGGGCGAAGGTTGGGCAGGGTCGACGGGGGCAGCCTCAGAGGGCTGGGACGAGTCTCGGCGACAGGACCACGCGCGGTGGTACTAAGGAGGCACCCAGCGAGGCTTACGGCACCTAGGAAAGGTACATCCAAAGATTAGTATAAAAAAAAGGAAAAGAAAAGAGAGCACAAAAAGGCGATAATATAAAGGCTATACATTCCTAAGGGTTTGGCTACGACGACTCAATTACGCAAGATGAACGGCGACAGCTAGGAAGGGAGGAAAACAATCAGCACCGCCTAAGGCATAAAGTATACCTCCTCGTATCCCCGCCTGGGCAGTCCGCAGGCCAGAAGTGGTCGATAAATGATGGCAATCAAGAAGGATCTGGCGACGAAGGAGTATTTCATCGGGAGTAGGATCAAGCTCGGCGTTGAAAGAACTCACGTCACCAGAAGACCAGGATGAGGGGAGCAGCGAAGCCCAATGATGATCCGTGTCGCTGGGGCGGAAGTAGAAAAACGAATGGTACCATGTAGGGCGAGGTTTTGGGGATGAGTAAGTGCCCTTTTGAGTAAGATCAGCTCGGCGAACGAAACTGATGCCATTGGAGGTGTGTTTGGCATAATGAATTAATTGAAACAACCGCAAAGTGGGGGCGATCTTCTTAGTCACGCAGCTGCATTCAAAAGCAGAAGCCGTAGCCCAACACCCGACGTTAAAAGCGCCAAGAGAAGCGCCAAAGCACCCAAGCAGGGCGACCGTGAACGATGATGGCGGAAGGCGAAGGCCATTGGTGAAGGCCTCGGTCCAGACGCGTGCCACCCTGGCGGGCAGTTGCCAATAGTGGAAAGCCGAGAGGCCACGGCGAATTCCCAGGTAGACGGCAGCATGGTGAATGGAAGAACGCGGGCGATCTTCTCCACCGACCCCGAAGGAAAGTAGCCCGGGCCGATGACCGTGCGCTCGTCACAAGTAGCTCTTCCCCACATAGACCGCCAGTTGCCAATGGAGTAGGAGCCGGTGACTCTAGTCGCCTTAGGATCAATCTCGACCCCATGACGGGCCCGCTCGAATCCTTTTTGGTGGGGACCCCAAAAAGGCAGGGCAGGAGATTCATCAAAATTCTCCTCTGCTACGTCGGAGATTTGGGCAGACTAGGTTTCGGCGGTAGATGGAGAATTTAAGGGTGCCCGTTCAGGGGACTGACTGGAAGAGGAAGGAGAGGACGAAGGAGAAGATGAAGGAGAGGACAAAGGAGAAGATGAAGGAGAGGGTGAAGAATCGGTACCAGCGGAGTAGGAATGACTTTGGTTTTGGCTATCGGAGTCGGAATCCATGGTTCAAAGAAAATAACAAGAAGCAGAAAAGAGAAGGAAACACACGGCAGGATGGCAACGGGAGTGAGAAAGAGGGGAAGAGTCACGTACCAGGTGGGCGTCGGGGGGCTCCAGACATCTGAAAAATGGCAGGAAGAGATTAACGTTTTCTGGTGATCGGAAGAAGGAGAAACGAATGTTTTCCGATCGACGGGAAAGGAGAAGATAGTGGGGGCTCGCCGGAAGGAATAAGGAAGCAGTGGAGGCAAGAAGACTGTAAAAACAGGGAGTCAAGGTGGCAGAGAAGGAGTAAAAAAAGGAGGAAGACGGTAAGAAGGGGGTTTATATAGGAGTGCAATGAGCAGGAACGGAACCGTCGCGGTGAATGGGTGAGTCACACGCGCGGTTAAAAGGACGTGTTGGCGGGAAGTTGAGCCGTCGTGACGTTTCATTGGGGGCACGCGGGCTGAGATGACGTCTGAAGGGACAAGGTAATGATGGCTTTCTGGGCAATTACTGAAGTACCCCGATTTCCCCAACTTCTCCAGCAAGGTAGGGAGTAAAAGACCATGATACCCTGAGCGGTAGAGAGGTGCATGAAAAACTGGAAAGAAGGGGCGCGATAGAAAGCAGCGACAAAAGAGATAAGGCGATAAGAACCAAGACACCAAAGCGACAAAATAACAAAGCAACAAGGCGATAGGACAGCAAAGCGATAAAGCGACACAACGTAAGCGATCCGAGTTATAAGTAAGCCCTCAGCCAAGCAAAGCTCGAATTAAGGGCTGGGGGCAATTGATGGGTCCTCTTACGGCGATCACGAGACGAGCAATCCGAGTTATAAGTAAACCCTCAGCCAAGCAAAGCTCGACTAAGGGCTTGGGGGCAATTGATGGGCCTAGCCCGACGAAGTCCAAAGGCCCACACGACGGCCCACGAGGCGACCCACATGGTAGCCCGAACACAGCGGCTAGGGCAGGGGGCCCGGACTCAGGCGGTAAATCAGATGGGCCGAACAGGCAGGCCCAGGAGGTGGAGTGAGGCCCAAAGCGACGGCCCAGCTCGGCGGCCTCCTAGGGTTACTCGGCGACACTTAGGTTTCCAAGACAGAGCGGACACGTGTCAACATCCTATGGGAGCTACAAACGAGTGGCTAAGATTCAGCCTTGGCGACCAAGGCATGGGTACTATAGATACCCCCGTACACCCTATTAATCGGGGGACAACACTTTTACCCAGCGGACAAACGCTCCGCGGTACGTTACTCGCCTCCCTCTCCCATTCCTTAAACTGATCGCCTCCCCTTTTCCTTGAACTAACTACCCCCACACTACTTACGAGGTACACCACTCCCGGAGGACCAACAGGCTTGGGCTTCCATTATTGGGCCAGGCGACAAGGCTGGAACAATTCCCTTAAGTGACTTCAGCATGACTTCTATTTTCTTCTTGTCGAGAGTGAATGAAGCGGCTGGACAAGTTTTCCCATATGCTAATGGCCAAAGCTGACTTCTAATCTTCATTGATTTCAAATCTTCCTTGCCGCTAGGTTATCTTTCCTCTTGTTCTTGTCATTGAGTAATGTGTACAAAATGTTGTCGCACACATTTTTTTCTATATGCATGACATCCAGATTGTGACGCAATAGATTAAACTCCCAGTACGGCAGATCGAAGAATATGCTCTTCTTTCTCCATTGTGGTGCCGGACCTGATTCTTTAGGTTGCGTCTTGCCAAATATCACATTAATATTCTGCACTTGTCCCAGTATCTCAGAGCCAGTAAGCATCATCGGAGCAGGTCGTTTCTCTACTTTCCCATTGAATTTACTTTTATGTGATCTGAACCGATGATCATGTGGTAAAAACCTTCTACTGCTCATAAAACAAGGTTTGTTACCAGAAGCTTTTAACCTAACAATGTCGGCATCAAACATACATGTCGGACATGAGAGCGCAGTGTGTGTATTCCATCCTGACAAGTTGCAGAGTCCAGGATAATCACTGATCGTCCATAATAATGCAGCCCGAAGGGTGAAGTTTTCTTTCTTCACTGCATCATAAGCTTGCACACCAACCACAACGACTTCAGTTCTTCAATCAAAGGCTGAAGAAACACATCCAAATCATTACCCGGCATCTTCGGTCCAGGAACTATGCCAGATAGAATGAGTCCCGTTTGCTTCATACACAACCATGGTGGGGTGTTGTACGGGATTAGCACGAAAGGCCATGTACTATGACTTACACTCATAGTACCAAATGGATTGAAGCCATCAGTAGCTAATCCAAGTCTCACATTCCGTGGCTCGGAAGCAAAATCTGGGAACCTCGTGTTGAAGCTTTTCCACGCTTCAGCATCTCGAGGATGTCTGCCCATACCATCATTACTCATCTCTGTGGCATGCCAAGTCATATCTTCTGCTGTATAAGGACACATATATAACCTCTTCAACCGAGGTATTAAGGGAAAGTACCGAAATATCTTCTCTGGTCGAGGCTTTAATTTCTTCCCAGATGCAGTCCTGTTTCCTACATCCTTGAATCGAGCAACTCCGCACACTCGACACTGCATCGCTGCACTATCTTCTCCGATGATGAATTGTGATCTGGTGAATGATGGTGCAGGATGGTGATACTACAAATGAGTTGTTGTTGTGAATAATGATGAAATGAATGGATTAGTGCTGTGAAATGAGATGTAATGTTGTATTGAGTACCTTGCAATGTTAAGTGATATGTGATAGAACCTAAAGGAACCTACACTGCCCCCCACCAGTGAACTGTGAAGTATTTAAGCCCGAACCACCAGGGTGGTTCACCATGGAAGGGATTCATGGTTGGTTGTGTTGTATACTCCTTCGTGGAAGGATCTCGTGTGGATGCGTCTGATGGTTTACTCCTTCGTTGAAGGATCCTATATGGATGCGTCTGATGGTATAACCCTTCTGGGAAGGATCCGTCGTGATTACGCCTAGATCAATGGTCAGTTGGGTGGTGGTGTAGGAGAATTTCTTGGGGCCTAAATAACTCACCTAGAAAATGGACTATGAATTGTGTGATGATTGTGATTGTGAACTGTCTTGTGATATGCGCCTAAATAACCATAACCTTAATCACATGAACATAACATACACATATAAATAACTCATCATCAACATAACTAGAGAGGCACATTATAAATTCAGCTAATAATAATCTATGTGAAGTATTACTGACTAATACTAACATGGCATGGATATAACATTATTCCACATGACCAAATTTTTACCGTGACTAATAATGCTAAAAAACCGTGACTAATGAGGTATTTTCTTGTAGTGAACATATCATCTCAAAACTTCACTTGTCATTATAAGACACATAACATGTCGTCTCAAGACTTCACTTGACTTGACTTAACTTATTTCTGATAAGCTTTTATCTAGGGGCCCCGTAACTCATCTAGTTAGCCCTACGCCCGTGGATGGGGACTTGAACCCATATCTCTTAACTGAGTGGATGGGGACTTGAACCCGCATCTCTTAGCTGAGTGGATGAGGACTTAAACCCACATTTCTTAACTAAATGGATGGGGACTTGAACCCGCATCTTTTTACTGTACTGGGGCGAGGGACTAGCTAGAGAGACACATTTTATTAACCACCTATTAATTGCCTAGGTGAGGTGTGTGACTCTCCAACCTTACAACCTTAATCTCAAGAACGTAATCATAACATGCATATGTAGACCAATCATAATTAACATGTGTAAACAAATCATCATCAACATAGCTTGAGAGACACATTATTAACTTCCTTAATAATTGTCTAAGTGATTTGTTACTGACTAGTTCTTACATGGCTTGGACATAACATTACCACACAACTAAAACATGAAATATGTCATCCAAACATAGATCATGAAACTTAGCATATCACAATAACTACATAATATAAAATTAGCAACGACAAAATATTACCCCCTTTAACCAACCCACCTTTAAATAACCAGGATAACCTCAACGTAGAAGCCTGGTCTAGGGATTTGAACGTCTTTAAGAACCTAAAGACGAGATATTCGATTAGATTGAATCCAACGAGAGATGGGAAGTCTAGGGCGACAGTTTGGTGACTTTGGGAAGGACCATTTCACAACTAATCGTGAAGTGTGACAGAAGGTTCCACTTTACAATAATTATCATTGGTGGATTCCAGATATATTAGAGAGGTATTTTATTGACTACAACTTATTCCAATAGTTGATTTAGTTATGATAAAAGGAAGAACGTCAATAATTCTCAATGTTGTCAAGACCGGACCGGACATTGAACCGGTCCAGCGAGAGGTTTAAGGGTTTAAGGTCCGACCGTGATTAGACCGTAAAACCCGGTGTAATAAACCGGTCACATGATTGTAATTTTTATCTATCACTTTGAGAAACATATATGATATTATTAGCAATTTTTTATAATATAAGTATCAAAATGACTTTCTTTCAAAAAAAATGTATCAAAATGACTTAATCAAAAAAATAAGTATCAAAATGTAAAATCCATTACATAGATATATTATATATACACGTTTCTAGCATTTTAAAACCCTAAAATGCAATCTCTTGCTGCGCCGTCCTCTTCTCTATTTGCCCCTTCTTCTATTTTTCTTTCTCAGATCTAGCTATTTGCAGGCTGAACCTCTACCTCTTTCTTTTCTCTCCTTTTCATTCTCATGGATTTTAAATAATAGTCATTGAATGGTGGAAGATGAGTTAATAGAGGATTTGGCTGATGGAGGCGTCATTTTTTTTGGAGAGGAAGATATGGAGGAAGACAACCTCTGATTCAGAGGAGGGTTGGTGTAAGAGAGATGTCGGTGTCGTTTTTTGTGGAGAAGAAGAAAAACTGAGTGTGATGAGTGGGTATAAGCGAAGGTCTGAAGAAGAAGATCAAGATCAATAGATAGGATTACCTTTCACTTTTAAGAAAAAATAACACTGTTGGTACCCAGACCCGGTCAGAACCGCACTTACCGGTTTGAACGGGCTTCCCGGGTCGACCCAGAAAAATAAGCCAATTGGACCGGTGGTGATTTCTCCCCAAACCGGACCGGCTTGAGCTCCGGTTCCCGGTTTTACCGGTCGAACCGGCCGGACCGGTCCGGTTTAGATAACACTGATAATTCTTGATTGAACAAGTCTCTAAATATATTTTCTATTTGAAATTCTATATTAATTTACTAATGAATTTAACCTTTATTAATCTATAATTTTGGCCATGATACTATAACTGATAAAATTCCTAGCATTTATACTATTCATTTGAATCAGAAATCACTTTATAAATTTATCATTAATCCTATATAGTTTAAGATGTATATCATTAATCCTAACCAAGCCTTCTAATTCGATACAAGATACGAGAGATCCTATCGTATTAGCTAATTCTTAAAATACTCTATTAATATTATCTCTTTGAAGAATTATATTATTCATCATAACCTAGTTATTTAATTTTGAGATGAGAAAGGAGAAGTCATCATTATTCTAGATTATCACTAACTGAAAATGAGTTATTCCACTAAAAACCTTAAATTTTATTCTTACTATCCTCATATTACTTTTGATATTAATTAATCTAGTTCTATTAATGGTTTAAATTGTTATAGGTCCTAAATATTATTTTCGTGTATTATTTAACCTAAAAGTCATTTTATCTTTTTTTTTTTGGTGGAAAAAAGTCATTTTATCTAATTCTAATTTATTATGATAACTCTCTTCCATATTATTCTAATAAAATTTATACCCTTAATAATATTTTAATTATTCCTAGATTCGATTTAAGCGTTTCAAGATAGACGGTTAACGAATTAACCGAATTCGTAGCCGAGTGGACTGATTTGAACTAACTCAGAAAGTTAGTTGAGTTCATTTTGACAATTTTCAAAAGTCACAGACCACTAGGGTAGAAGGCTGAAAAGCTCTTGCTTTGCGATCATGCTTCCTCCTTTGAAAGCCGCAAGACTCTTGGAAAGTCTCATTTGCAGTAAAGGATCCATTTCTGATGGAGCTATATGCTCAATATATGGTAATTCCCGTTGTAACTGAGTCCGGAGAGAATGTATTGCCAAAGAGTAGCTGTGATCGCCCCTATTTTCTTCAATTTATCTACTTGGATGACCTAGATCGGGCTTTTCAATGCCATTGCCAAAAGGAGCTAGATATGGCTAATAAGTCCTTCTTCCCGTCCTTTCGCCAAGAAGTGCACTATTAAAAAATCACAGAGCTAATGACAGAACTAGATCTCTTATATAGAAGTAGAGACGGGCATGTGCTCGCGAGACCTGATTATAGGACTGGTACAGACACTCCCAGAATTTCAGTGACTGCAACTATAATTACCAAAACTCCAGGGACTGACATGTGCCGATTCCAAAGGTCCAACCAAACCAGTCTGACCAAAAGTGGTCAGACCTACGATGGTCCGACCACCGTCTTCCACCCACGACCCCCAAATACTCCGCCGCCACCACCGTGAAACCAGTCGCCGCAGTATCCAACCTCTTACTGCTCCTTGCTGCATCATTTCTAATCCCTCCAAACTTACTCTCTTGCATTACCACACCTTCCTTTGGGTACATCGCGTGACCATTCCTAGATGAAAATGACACAGGTTTATTCCCATCGTCCAACTCCAAATCCGAAGCACCGACCCATTGCCCTCCACTGTGCTGCGAGAAGTACACGTTGTCCAAACCCTTCTCAACTTTTTTTCTAATAGCTACTAGCAACACTCTATTATATCTACATTGTTTTTGTTAGCATAGCTAAGTAAGAATCTATGCTTATATACTAAAGGTCGTGTTGTGTGAGGGTTTTAG
Source organism: Linum lewisii (assembly GCA_034768395.1). NCBI lineage: Eukaryota > Viridiplantae > Streptophyta > Magnoliopsida > Malpighiales > Linaceae > Linum > Linum lewisii. Next base: position 62,988,950 of record CM068297.1, on the reverse strand, counting down.
GCCTTTTAATTTTTCTAAAATGATAAGGATGCCCCTCTGGGTTAGAGGTTGGAACGTTCCAACCCTTACAGGGTTGGACGCTGATCCTTTGCATTACTGTATTAACAAATTCATGGCTCCGGATCGGGATCCAAACTCTAAGGTTTGGACAGTTCCAACTAGAACTATAGGACTGGTTATCTTGTGCATCGCGGGCCCAAAGCCCATCCCCCACAACCCTAACACGGGAAAATCAGTTTCCATATTTTTGTTTTCTCAACTGATTTTCTCCCCAAAACTAAACTCTGATCAGCACCTCCGATTTTCTCGAAAGATGAACTTTGATCATCTCCTCACATCCTCCGAGACGGTCCACTCTACCTCCTATCAGGTTACATGTCACTCTGATTAGCTTCTCACTTCCTGCGATTAGGTCCTCTGTAACTAAGATCAGGTGCTACTCAACTCCTCAGATCAAGTCCTTTGTAACTCCGATCAAGTGCTACTCAACTCCTCCGATCAGGTCCTTTGTAACTCCGATCAGGAGCTACTCAACTCCTCTGATCAGGTTCTCTTAACTCCAATCAGGTTCTCTGTAACTCCGATCAGGTTCTACTCAGCTCCTTCACCTCTTATCCTGTCATGCAATCAAAAAGAAATCCTGAAGAACCTCTGGACAAAACAAATTCAATATTAGTAGCTTGTTGATAGTTCATTTTTGTTATCTCTGTTAACTAGGTAATATGTGTAAATAGATGTGATGCATAAAAAGGTATAACTATTTGATAGATGATAACTAGTTAACAGTTTTATAAACTACTAAGTAAGTTAACTAGTTAACTCTTTGCTAACTAGTTAACTTGATGTGAACCGCTGCAACCACGGACAGACGACCCTAACCATCACAAGTTAGTCTTCAAGAAACGCGCTAAACCTATGGCACCGGGATGGAATCAGACTTTGACCCACTAGCTATAGAGAGCTAGGAACCAGAAGTATTAAGTCAAAGGCGCCACTCCAAGAGATGAATGCTCTTCATGATAAGCCGAGCCTTACGCAATGCAACGAGAAAAGGCTTGAAGGGAAAGAACAAAAGTTCTAAAAGGGGTTTATAATTGATTAAAGTCTAAGCAATAATGAAGGTTGATGACACTCGATTTGACGTGATTATCAGCCTCATTTAAGCGACATTTCCCTGCTTAAGACATGGTTTTTAGGGTAGAATAGCGAATATTCACTCAACTACTCTATTTTGTGCCATTTGTGTTACTTTGGCCCGTTTCGGGTCTATTTGATGGTTTTCTAGTGTTTTCATGTTAGCACAGGTTTTTGCCGTCAAATAAAGTAGCCAAGGACGTGTCTAAGGCGTTGGAACCTCGAGGAATCGCACCGGAATTGATCCGAGGAGTCAATCAAGTCGAACCAAATCCTGCTCCCATTTACACTGAAGTTTTCAGCGAAAAATCCCCCAGGTTTTCGGTGAAAACTCAAGAAGAAATCGGCTGAGTTCAACAACTAAACTTTTTGGCGAAAACTCCAAGTTTTCGCCGAGAACCGGCGGTCCGAAAATCACAGGAGATGAAGCCGAGCAGTCAACCCATTACAAAGGAATTTTCGGCGAAAAATCCCTTAGATTTTTGGCGAAAATTCCAGGCAAAATCCGGCGGTATTAGGGTTAAGTATAAATACTTAACCGGCGGCCCAAAGAAAAGTTATATCATAATACCAAATAATACCAATTACTTCGAGGATTATGAAGAGTTATGGAGTGGAGTTTAGAGTTCGAAGAGCCAGGAAGAGATCGTGACGCCATCCCTTTCATCTCGAAGACTCGGAGCTAGGAGTGCAGATTACCGGAGATCGAAGTTCTGCTGGAGTCGTCTTAATTAGGTTTTTCAGATCCTTTTTTGTTCTTCCTCTGTTCAAGATGAACTCTGTCTTTGCCTTTGATTCTTCTGTTATGAACATGAGTAGCTAAACTCGTAGAGCTTAGACTAGATGAACCCTAAGTGACCCAGGGCTTTAAAGCGGTCACAGATCGGCGGTGATTAGATTCAAAGTTCAATCAGTTTCTTTTTCATTTTTGATTTGTTCTTCATTGTTCATGTTTCTTGTCTGGATTGATCACCTAGATTAGATTCTTGTTAAGCTAAGGATAGAAGCGAACGCTCGCCTTACTTTAAAACATCAAATCGAACAATTAACCTAATCATTGGAGTGTGCCTTTCGTAGGAACCAGTTAGGGTTAATCCACTGCAAGAGTAACTCATAAATCGTTAGTAATTGCACCAGTTAGTTAAGTCGTTGCGAGAGGCGACCGTACTCGGGCGGCTAATTAATCTTGGTAGCTAGATCGGATAGAGCGAACCTTCGCCAGTCTTAAACCTAACGGTAAGGAAGTATGGTGGTGTCTTAGAATTGATTGAACGAGAAACAAAATCCGCTGATCTATTGATTGCCAATGCTCTGGTGAACGAAGGGGGATTCAAAGTCTAAGCTTGTCTGTCATCTTTGCTTAATCAACCAATCTTTCAATATGTTTTCAGTTTTAATTTTTAATTTCCGTGCATTTCTTAGAATTAGAAGTTGTGGAACTCACACCACGCACAAAGTGTTAAACCTGAGTAATTTGCCTCTATATTTGAGTAGTCAATCATTAGAAGACCCGTGGAATACGATCTACCCTAGATTCTAGCTTGGTAGTTATTTGATCACCGCTCTACAATGGTTCATCAAATCGGCACCGTTGCCGGGGACTTCTTTTGATTGTTCGAAAGAAGAACTGGCATCTTATTCTTCTAGTTTCCATCTTTCACCTTTCCATCCACTTCGATTTTACACTGGTTTTGTTTGTTTTTGTTATTTGTAGGTTGTTCACAGGTGTATGCACCGCCTCCCGCTCACGCGCTCTCAAACTGCCAAGGACGACAAGGCTAAGAGTGTAGAGAGACCAGGCAGTTCTGCTCCACCAAAGCAATCACAGATTCCAAGGAGAGGCATAACCAATCCACCTCCATCCGTCACTCCGATCAAGATCGAGGAACTGAAGGAGAGTTCCTCATCTCCATCTTCGCCGTCATCTTCATCCGCTTCATACACCGAGTCACTCTCACCTCCTCCATCTCCTACCATGGATAATCAGTTACCACCACCACTAGCAGTTGCACCAAAGTGTCTAGCTGACTACAACAAGCCGAGTGCGACTAGCGTTCAATCTTCTATCGCCGTGCCGCGCATTGAAGGAGATCCTGACTATGAGATCAAGATTCCATTCTTGACTATGATCTCTAGGGATCTACAGTTTGAAGGCAGGCCACTAGACAATCCGTGCACTCATCTGGCGGATTTCCTTGATCTCTACAGCACTTTCAAGAACGGAAATCTCAACAAGAACACTCTTTGCTTGAGAGCTTTCCCATTCTCTCTGAAAGGCGCAACTAAGAGGTGGCTTACTGGCAAACCACCTGGCTACTACACCAACTGGGAGACTCTTGCTCAGGACTTCGTCGAAGAGTACTTCCCTCCTTCTTTGACAGCATCACCCGATTCTCTCAGAAGGAAGGAGCGAGCTTATATGATACTTGGAATGAATTCCAAGAACTTCTCTACAACTGTCCTCACCACGAATTCGAGCAGAGGCAATTAGCTGAAATCTTTGCTCGAGGTCTTCGAGAAGAATCTGCCAAATGGGTCAATTCTCTAGCTGAAGGGGATTGCACTACACTTACACCTGAAGCTGCTCTTCTTCATTTTCCGAACTGTGCTTCCAAGTCGAGGAACTGGGAACGACAATCTGAAGGATCAAGAAGCAAGCTCGATCTCGAAGCAACTATCAAGGCAGAAGTAGAGAAGCATCTGAAGAAGTCTACTACACCCATCAAGCCGCCGGTAGCCGCTGTCTACGTTGTCGATTGCGAGTGGTGTGGAGCTTATGTGAATAATGGAGGCCGATGCCAGAATTTTGGTAAAACAGAAGTCTGGTCTGCCGAAGAAGTCAATTTCGTTCAACAAGGCTTCAGCAACAATCAAAATGGTTATGCTGGCTACCGCAATTTCAGGCAACATGGGAATTATCAAGATAGACCTCCATACAATGTCGGTGCCAATCAGAACCACAACCAGAACCAGAACAGCCAACCAACTGGTCCAGCTCAGGATCAGAAGCCGAATCATCCGCCGGTAGGTGTCTACCAGCCACCTTACCGCAATCCGGGTAACTATGGAACTGCTCCTGGAAATCGCCAGAATCAATACCTGAACAATACCTATACAGGGCAACAACATCATAGGGAAAACAACGTCAGTGAACTGGACAAGAAGCTTAGTCAGATCATCACCAGGCTTGACGATCATGACAGTCAGTTCAAAGCCCAAACTCTTCTCAACCAAGAACAGATCGCATCCGGTCAAAGAATTGAGCAGACTATGAACCAGATCTCTAGCATGCTAGCAGCTGGTCGACCATTTGGCCAACTTCCAAGCCAAATCGAGCCAAATCCGAGAAAGGAGCAAGCTAAGATGGTATCCGTTCAAGAACCGATAAACTCATCTACTAATGCTTCTTCCATTTTATGCAGAACCGATGAAGCTCCAGAGAAGAAGAAAGCATCGAAGGAGGTGCCTAAGGAGTATGATCCTCCTCTTGCTCCGTACTACGTGAAGCCTCCTTTTCCAAGAGCATTGCTACCGAACGCACGGATTGAGACTGGCATGTGGGGAGGTAAAGAAGGATATCCTGCCGCTCGTAGCAAGAAGCCTTCATCGCCATATCCAGCTAAGTGTTCTGATCCTGGTTCTTTCACGCTTCCTCTAGTTATTAATGATGTTGAGATAGAACGTAGTTTGGTTGACCTAGGCGCGTCTGTCAATGTTATGCCTATGAGTTTATTTGAAAAATTGAACCTAGGAAAACTTGAACCAACTAGCATACAACTTGTCTTTGTTGATAGATCACTGAAAACTCCGAGAGGAGAGATAAAGACATTGTTACTAAATGTGGTCCTTTTACGTTCTTAGCTGACTATGTGATCATAGATACTAGTAAGGATGATTCTACCATTCTCATAGGACGACCCTTCATGGCTACAACTGGAATACAAATTAACGTTCCAAATGGTTTTTTAACTTTGAGGGTTGGTAAGGACACGATAACGTTCCGCCTTAAAGACGGAATGAAATATACTCCTTTGAATGAAGAATCTCATTGTCTAGCTGTTGAAACTGTGGAGTTGACTCCGGTCAACTCCGTTACTTACATCTCTTCTAGTGTTCCTAGATCGATTGTTATTGCAGGTGTTGAACAGATTACCAAACAGAAGCCAAAATCTGCTGCTCAGAACCCGCCAAAGAAGAAGGAACTGAAAGCCTCTTCTTCACCGCCGAGCAATGAACCTGGCAGGTCGCGGAGAAGGAATCAGAAGAAGATGAAGACTCAAATGGTCTGGAGACCAGTTGTTCCACCACCTTCTACCGAGCCAGCTGCACCACCAATTCGTTCCGAGCCACCGGCGCCGGAGCAAGTATTGACGGAGAAGTCAAAAACATCTCCTAAGGAAATACTGACGATCACCGATCCTGGTGATACAAAGCCGGAGGTTAAAGAGTAGACGAAGCCGATCATTCTCATTCCGTCCATCGTCTTCCTTGTAGAGGATGATCCCTTGAAAGAACTTTTTGGTCCGTTCAAGATCACTGATCACCTTCCTGATGGACATACCAAGCTCATACACGCTAACCGGAAGAAATTTATGCTTGACGGAGATGCCACGAAGCTCTACTTCATGAACTCCGATGCTAGCGTTAAGGAGATCCTGAGTTGGGATGTCTTCTAATACCGTCCAGGTATCGTCCAGCTCAAGGACGTTAATAAAAGAGCGCTTCGTGGGAGGCAACCCACGGCTGGAGTCAGTTTTTCATTTGTGTCAAACTTAGTGTTTTAGAGTCGGTTCGGGGGAGCCAAAAGTGTTAGTTTCCATGATTTCTTATTTTTCATGTGTAGTCCGTGTGTCATCGTTTCAATCGCAAGTTATTTGAGGTTGTTTCAATTTTTGTGAATTTAATTGTGATTTTCTGAAGTTTGTCGGGATTGCGAAAATATTTTCAATCGTACAGGTCAAACTTTTCGGCTAAAACTGACCCATTTTCTGGCGAAAACTTCTTTGTAAATCCCACTATGTTTTCTGGTCGATTTTAACTAAACTTTTCGGTGAAAACTCTATGAGTTTTCGACAAAAAATCCTTTGAAAACCGGCAGACATTTTTCACTTGTGTTTTCGGCGAAAAATTGCACACATTTTCGCCGAAAACCTGAGGCAAAATTCAACAATTTTTCCCTTATTTTCCCGGTCACTCCCTCTCTCCTCCTCACTTTGCATTTTCGAAAAAAAACCCAAACTCTCCCCCTGTTATAAAACCGAACGCCTTCGCCGCCGCCGCCACATTTTTGCCGTCGCCGTCCATTGCCCGCCGCTGCCGCCGCACCTCTCCCCTCCCTTTTCTGATCATTTGAGCCATAAATCAGTCGAATCGGAGCTCTAGAGCTCCCATTCAGCCAAACCCTAAATTTTTCAATTTTTCACCAATTTCTCTCTCTGTTCATTTTCAGCTTCCATGGCTTTAAGGTAAGTTGTAGAACTTTTCATTCCGAATCTTTTGACATGCTGAATGATGAATTTCGTCGGGGTTGACTTCTCGATTTACCTCGATTTTCGTGCCGACTAATTTTAAGTGAACTAGGTTAGTTGAATGCTTCGGACTGATCTAACATGCTTAGGGAGAATTGTGCTGAATTGTAATACCATTTGATTGTGAATTGATATGCTTAAAGATCGATTCTTTTCGGTGTTGACTTTTGAGAAATGTCGGTTTGACCATGACTTGTCTATGTTCATTTGGCTGCCATGTGTGTTCATTCACGTTCATATATCTGTACTTGCCATCTGAGTTATTGATTATGCCGTTGTTTCCTGCTTTGAGCTAGTAATTGCCATGATTAGGGTTCAATGTGCTATGATGTTGACTTTTTGAATGTTGGTTTGACTTCCGATCCCTAATTATGTTATAAACATTTCGGCTAGACATATGCATGCCTTGTGATTTATTGTGATTACCGGTGATAAAAGCGATTTTACCAAGGTCGTATTCCACGGGGTCCTCTCATAAACCAATACTCACACTTCTCATAGACGGTCTAGACATTTGAAATTGGTTTGGTTTGATCGAGAAAATCAGAAACAAAGGCAAAGAAATGCAATACTAACAAAGATTAAGCAAGAGAGAAAGGTGGCTCAAATCAAAGACAAAGGGGTTCTCTTGGTGGGTAGTTTCATCATGCTCAAGATGACTAATTGAACAAACAAGCCAATTAAGATCGAGTTTGCATTCGGATGACCATGCATTTCACTTCTATAGACTCAATGCACTCTCGTAGCACCTAATCCCTATCCTAATACCACTCAACTTAGGCTCTCGCTCTCAAGCTAAGTGAAAAAGGATGCATTCTAAGTGTTTGATGAAATGCCAAGACACAAGATACTCTCTTAAGACTCTATGACCACAAGGCTAGGCACAACACTCTTATATCAATGCCCTAACACTAAGAGATTCACCAAAAAGCCTTTTCAAACTCAATTGAATGAAAATCCACATGCACACCAAGTGTTCGATAAAATGCCCAAGAGAGAAATCAAGTGAAAATGGTTGAAACAAGATGATCTAATCTCTTAGAACACACTCACTTCAATCCCTAGACCTACAATCTATGAAATCCAAGCACTCTCATGCATCAAATCACATTGAATGGACCAAATCAAGCAAACATGGCATAAAATGGCATTAAGAACAAGTCTAGGAATCATCCTCATACAACCAAGATCAATCATGGCAAGTTCTATACAATCATCCCTCTATCATAGCACAACTAATCTACCCATCCAAGATGAACCCTAGAAACTCAGCCACACATGGCCAAGGGAGTAAAGAGAAAAGAAGGAAGAATGGTCACCAAGAACACCATGGATGAATCCTTGAGATGATCTTCACTTCTCCACTTGTAAACACTTTTCCCAAGGTTTGTTGGCTTCAATCCTAGCTCCAATGGCTTCAAATTGCTCCAAAAATGTGTTCTAGGGTTTGAGGGTTCGTGGGTATGTGTTTGGGGTTCAAGAGAGATCAAAGAATGCCCTAAAAATGGCCAAAAACAAGAGTATTTATAGTGCAGGGGGCAGTGCACGGCGTGCACCCCTGCACTCTGCAGAAAACTCGATCTTGTAATGCTCATATCTCCCTCGTCCGGAATCCAAATGACCTCCCGTTTGCTCCTATGTGCTCCTTGTCATCCGTACTTAGATGCCATAACCTGAAAATGCATAGAGGCAACTCCAATAGACCACGAATTTGGCTCCAAACTGGCAACCGGACAACAAAAGGGCACTTTGCATAAAACTTCAATAAAAGCATATTAAGCATGCCATTTAAGGATCAAATATGGGCATTTAATAGGTCAATCATAAGCTCAAAATGCACTAAATAAAGTCACATCAAATTCCCCTACGACTAAGCTTTGCTTGTCCTCAAGCAAATGAACTAGAAAACATCCAAGTTCACAAATGACAAGATCGGTCCCATTGAGATTCAAGCAATCACAATTTGGCTTAAACTGTTCCACAAACAAACTTAACCTACACATGCAAGAACATGAACCAAACAAGTCTAAACCTCACTATTTGATGCACACTCCAAGTAGTGGTTAATTGGGATACAGAAAAACCGACCACGACAACACCAACTCTACTCAAAAGGACTTGAACTCGGGAAATGGAACGATTAGGTGGGGATAGGAAAATTTGGAGAGTGGTGAGTGATCGTGATGTGGCTATCGACTCGACTTCGTCCGCCTCTAGATCTTGCACTTTTACACTCAAGCTAGGATCACTACAACAAGGGCCATATTGAGAACTCTTTTTTTCTTTTTCTTTTTTTTGTTATCTTTTTTTTCCTACTGCATACTAGTGCTCGATCCAACACTTCACTTAGGTGTTGAACCTGCCTAGCTCACAACCTTTGCCTTTGCTAGTGCTCAGCCCGACACTTCACTTAGGTGCCGAGCTTGCCTAGCTTTTCTTTTCTTTTGAGCATTTTCTCTCTTTTTTTCTTTTTCTTCACAAAATAGCCACTTGATCCCTAACCCCTTACAACTTCCACACAAGATTTCGAATTGGATTCCGTCTAATCTCAAGCCACAATCACGAGGTATCAAAAAGGGAATGAAGAACATGGAAAAGGAGTGAAAAGGGTGAAAATTCTGATTGCCTCCATCATCTTAGACCGGTGTTATCGAACGGTACAGAAAACTTATCGAGCGGTACAAAACAAGTATCAAACCAATCAACCAACATACAAGAGTGATAAAATCTCTGTTCTGACCTAGACTCATTTGACATTAGCTCTAACATGCTGGTTATAGGTTCTAAGTGGAACAGTCTAAACGTCATTGTGAAAGCTTGAAGTCAATTAAACACCAAAAGTCAAGAACCAAATGATTCTACAATAGATGAATTTGGAAACAATCAAGATCATGCAAATCAAGCAAAGCATAACATTACATCTCTACCACAAATAATCACACCAAACCTCAAACTCCCCTACGACTAACATGAGCATTGCCCTCAATGATCAAGAGAGAGAGGGTAAGGAGGAACGAAGTTACCGCGTTGGTAGAGAGGAGCATAGGACGTAATAGTGGTGAAAGAGTTCCATGATGATCCTTGGTGAAGAGTGATCCAGAATGCTTGTCAGACCTTATTCAAAAAGCTAAAACAACGCAAAAACCTCAAACAACAATTAAAAGCGAAAAATTAAAGATAACATGGGGTGCATAAAAAAGTGCCATAAAGCCAAAAGAGAGCCTTGATTGATCTACACACAATCACAATCAAATAAAAAGAAAACAAGGGTCTTGAGATAGAAGTGGGGCCCTGGAAATCTCACTGGGAAGGATGAACACAAAAATCACTAATCAAGTATCCTTCAATTCCGAAATCCAAAACATGAAAGATCAGAGCAAAGATCAAACAATTTAACATCCACAGCTCAACGATCACATCAAAATGGAAATATCACTTAGCATGAATTAAGATCATCAGAGTCAAAAGCGACAACCTATGCTAGCAAAGATCAATTCATTAAGGACCACTTTAAGCATTAGGCATGTAAAACGGGCAATATTACTAATAGCAACATATGAGCACGAAATCACATAATGTAAGGAGGGATGTACAAAAATAGACCCATGCGTGGTGATCAAACACACCCCTCCTCACACAAAGAAGGTAAATCAGCCCCTGAATTCATCACCTGTAACACCCAACAAAATGACATACACCACCCTCAACCAACCATCCCAAGAGAATATACCATTCACCATGAACTCAAGCAAACCACAATTTGTTAAGCGATGAACTCAAGCAGCAAACCACAATTGAAGACGCCAATGGCACAACAATCATGACAACAATCAAACCACTTAGCCAAACTCAACAAGCCAATATTCATGGGCAAACCGTCATGAACAAATACCACAATAAATACCAATGAAAAACCAAATCATAATCACTCCAATACCTCATTAACACCCCCCAAACGAATCAAACAGTGAAAAAAATTGTGGAAAAAAAATTGCAGGGGGGTGCACGGCGTGCAGGGGTGCACGGCGTGTAGGGTGCACGGCGTGCACCTTGGAGCTGAAATTTTTTCCGAATCCTCCTGGACAGCACGTGCACCAACCGTGCATGGTGCACGGCGTGCATAGGTGCACGGCGTGCACCTCCTCAGCCTAAAATCAAATTTTTATCTCGACGAAAAATGACCAAAACACCATCAAATCAACCCAAAATGGACCCCGAACTTCATAATTTCAACACCTACGAGATCACAAAGGACACCACAACAACTCAAGGACCTTGAACACCACAAAAACACACAATCATGCAATCAAATCAAGAAGAAAAGATATGAAAAACACTCGGGTTGCCTCCCGAGAAGCGCTTGTTTAACGTCGTAAGCTCGACGAAACACACAGATCAGCTAAGTAAAACCATCCCAACTCATTACCTTTTGAGTCGAAGTCATTACCTTGCATGGCACACGAAACTTGAATTGAACCTTACCGACTTCGGGAGGTGTGAGCTCGGATTTCCCAGATGATGAAGTGTGAGCAATGGAGAAGGGGCCAAACCACTTGGAGTGAATTCTCTCATCGGGTGGCTTCTTAGTCTTGCTAGTCTCACCCATCGGTGCGGCTTCCTTGCCCTTCTCGGGTGGCTTCTCCACACCTTTCTTCTTAGCCTTAGGTGGAGTCTTTTGAAGCACGAAAGGTGGAGCCTCCTTTACTTCATCCTTTTTCTCCTGCACATCACTAAGAGCAAACAACTCCGCAAGACTATGACGGACAAGGTTAGTGCTATTAGTAGCCGAAGTAAGCTCATGCGGATTCTTAGGATCATGATGACTAGCATAAGACAAAGTAAACTCCATGCCATTTGAACGGTCAAAGATCATGCATTCATTATCAACCCTAAGTGTAAGTTTACCACCGTAGACATCAATCAAAGCATGAGAGGTTGCTAAGAAAGGTCGTCCTAAAATCAAAGGCACATCGGTATCACCCAAAGCATCTAGAATAACAAAATCCACAAGGAATTCAAAAGCACCGACTTTAACCAACACATCTTCAACAATACCACGAGGAGATTTCATGGTCTTATCCGCTAATTGAACATTCATGAGGGTTGGTTTTAGTTTCCCTAGGCCTAGCTTCTTAAACATGCAATATGGCATAACATTGATACTAGCACCCAAATCGGCTAAGCCTCTACTTATTGCATGCTCACCAATAGTGCAAGGAATAGTAAAGCTACCTGGATCCTTAAGCTTCTCCGGTGGTTGCTTAGAGAGAATGGCGGAGCATTGTTCGTTGACCTTTGCCGAAGTTACATCCTTAAGCTTGCGTTTGTTGGTGAAGATCTCTTTCATGAACTTCGCATATTGAGGCATCTTGGTGATTGCTTCTCCAAAAGGCATTGTGAATTGCACCTTGTCAAGAATCTCAACAAACCTCTCGAAATCTTTCTCCATGGAATCCGGCTTCAAGCAAGAAGGGTAAGGTGGCTTAGGCTTGTACGGAGGCAAAACCGGTGCGGGAGGAGAGACTGGAGTAGCACTCATCGTAGCCTCTTGGGATTCATCCTTGGTGGTAGTCTTAGAAGCTTCTTTAGTCTTCACCTCTTTCACTATGGCTTCAATTTTGTCCGTATCATCATCGAAAACAAAATCTTCAACTAGAACATAGTCATCAATTTGAGCTCTTACCGCTTTAGGTGTGGAATCTTGAAGTTGCCTACCATTCCTCAATGTTACCATCATAAGCTCCTCGGGAACCTTGGGGTTGACCTCGGTGTTGGAGGGTAGGCTACCCTTTGGTCTCTCCGAGAGTGCCTTAGATATTTGACCCACTTGAGTATTCAAATTGGTAATTGAAGCTTGTTGATTCATGATAAGTTGAATCATTTCCGCATTGGTGTCTTCTTGGGAGATTGAAGAACCACCTTCTTTGTGTTGAGAAGGCTTGTTGAAGCCGGGCGGTCCATTACCCTTATGATTATACATCCCCGGTGGATTAGAACCTTGCTCACCACCTTGGTTACCTTGATTTTGATTACCACCTTGAGTCCATTGGTTTCCTCCTGGGTTTCCTTGACTTTGATTTCCCCCTTGGTTCCATTGGTTGCCTTGATTGTACCCTTTATAACCTTGGAATCCTCCTTGATTAGGCTTGTTGTAACCACCTCCTTGGTTCCAAGGACGGTTGTGGTTACCACCTTGGTAATTCCCTTGAGGGTTGAAGTTTCCATAGAATCCTTGGCCTTGCACAAATCTTACTTCCTCAATGCTTTCACCTTGGTTAGGCTTGGAAGTAGCGGAAGGACAAACATTAGCATCATGGCCTTGGCCTCCACAACACTCACAACAAAGCACCGAGGCAACCGGTGGATTACCCAAATGAGATGATGAAGCCTTAGAGGGATGCTTAGGCATACTAAGATTACTTACTTGAGAGGCCATGGCATCAATCTTGGACATAAGGAGAGCAATCATGGGATCATCTTCATCTCGGTGCCCCGGTAACTTAGGCTTCTTCCCATAGCTAGACGAATCCTTTGGTGCATCAACACTTACGGCCCGAGAGTCATAGTGAGTGTCGCTTCCATACTTAGACTTAGGAGGTTGTTGTCGAGACCAACTCCTTGTCTTGTTGGCCATCTCCGCGAAGAGTTCTAGAGCATCTCCGGGAGTGAGCATCCTTAAATCACCTCCGGCGGCTTGGTTGATCATCCTTGTATTCTCAAAATCAAGGGACCTAGCAAAGATGTCCGCCAAGCTCCATTTGGTAAAGTTGTGATGAGGACAAGACCGAAGAAGGGCTTGGAACCGATTCCAAGTCTCATGGAAGAGCTCTCCCTTGTGTTGTGTGAAGTGGTTGATGCGGTCTCGGATTGCATCCGTCATATAGGGAGGAAAGAACTCTTCAAGGAAAGCTTCGGCTAGGCCCTCCCATGTGGTGAAAGCTCTACTCGGTTGATTCTCCAACCATGACTTAGCTCTACCTTTGAGTGAGAAAGGAAAGAGCCGGAGTCTCACACAATCCGGGTGAACTTGGTCATTCTTAACCGTGTCACATATCTCCAAGAAGTCCTTGAGATGCCTAGATGGACATTCACCATCAATGCCATTGAACACTACTCCATTTTGAACCATTTGGATCATATTAGGCTTGAGCTCAAAGTTCCTAGCATTGACGGGTCTTCGAACAATGCTAGAGGCTGCCCCTTCAAGAGTAGGACGAGCATAATCCGCCAAGGTACGTCTTGCACCCCTTTGTGAGTGATCATCATCATTGGTATGGTGAGAATGCTCCGAAAGGTTGTCTTCATCTTCATGGTGAGACATGTTGTTGCGTGTGGCGCTATGAACCAAATGAGAGGGAGAGAAGGTTGGTGGCTCAATCACTTGCGCAAGACCTTGAAGTCGTGCTTGAAGACGAGTGAGTCGCCTCATGCACTAGTACAAGATACCTACAAACAAGCACAACAAATACACCCAAGTAATACGACAATGCGGAATAACAAAACCAAACAACAAGTAAAAGGAAGCAAAAACTAAATTGGAAGGAAGTGAATAGATCGGTCTACTACTAAATGCTTTCAAAGGAATGAGAGAGCCCCCGGCAACGGCGCCAAAAACTTGATAAAAGCGATTTTACCAAGGTCGTATTCCACGGGGTCCTCTCATAAACCAATACTCACACTTCTCATAGACGGTCTAGACATTTGAAATTGGTTTGGTTTGATCGAGAAAATCAGAAACAAAGGCAAAGAAATGCAATACTAACAAAGATTAAGCAAGAGAGAAAGGTGGCTCAAATCAAAGACAAAGGGGTTCTCTTGGTGGTTAGTTTCATCATGCTCAAGATGACTAATTGAACAAACAAGCCAATTAAGATCGAGTTTGCATTCGGATGACCATGCATTTCACTTCCATAGACTCAATGCACTCTCGTAGCACCTAATCCCTATCCTAATACCACTCAACTTAGGCTCTCGCTCTCAAGCTAAGTGAAAAAGGATGCATTCTAAGTGTTTGATGAAATGCCAAGACACAAGATACTCTCTTAAGACTCTATGACCACAAGGCTAGGCACAACACTCTCATATCAATGCCCTAACACTAAGAGATTCACCAAAAAGCCTTTTCAAACTCAATTGAATGAAAATCCACATGCACACCAAGTGTTCGATAAAATGCCCAAGAGAGAAATCAAGTGAAAATGGTTGAAACAAGATGATCTAATCTCTTAGAACACACTCACTTCAATCCCTAGACCTACAATCTATGAAATCCAAGCACTCTCATGCATCAAATCACATTGAATGGACCAAATCAAGCAAACATGGCATAAAATGTCATTAAGAACAAGTCTAGGAATCATCCTCATACAACCAAGATCAATCATGGCAAGTTCTATACAATCATCCCTCTATCATAGCACAACTAATCTACCCATCCAAGATGAACCCTAGAAACTCAGCCACACATGGCCAAGGGAGTAAAGAGAAAAGAAGGAAGAATGGTCACCAAGAACACCATGGATGAATCCTTGAGATGATCTTCACTTCTCCACTTGTAAGCACTTCTCCCAAGGTTTGTTGGCTTCAATCCTAGCTCCAATGGCTTCAAATTGCTCCAAAAATGTGTTCTAGGGTTTGAGGGTTCGTGGGTATGTGTTTGGGGTTCAAGAGAGATCAAAGAATGACCTAAAAATGGCTAAAAACAAGAGTATTTATAGTGCAGGGGGCAGTGCAGGACGTGCACCCATGCACGGCGTGCACACCTGCACGGCGTGCACCCCTGCACTCTGCAGAAAACTCGATCTTGTAATGCTCATATCTCCCTTGTCCGGAATCCAAATGACCTCCCGTTTGCTCCTATGTGCTCCTTGTCATCCGTACTTAGATTCCATAACCTGAAAATGCATAGAGGCAACTCCAATAGACCACGAATTTGGCTCCAAAGTGGCAACCGGACAACAAAAGGGCACTTTGCATAAAACTTCAATAAAAGCATATTAAGCATGCCATTTAAGGATCAAATACGGGCATTTAATAGGTCAATCATAAGCTCAAAATGCACTAAATAAAGTCACATCAAATTCCCCTACGACTAAGCTTTGCTTGTCCTCAAGCAAATGAACTAGAAAACATCCAAGTTCACAAATGACAAGATCGGTCCCATTGAGATTCAAGCAATCACAATTTGGCTTAAACTGTTCCACAAACAAACTTAACCTACACATGCAAGAACATCAACCAAACAAGTCTAAACCTCACTATTTGATGCACACTCCAAGTAGTGGTTAATTGGGATACAGAAAAACCGACCACGACAACACCAACTCTACTCAAAAGGACTTGAACTCGGGAAATGGAACAGATTAGGTGGGGATAGGAAAATTTGGAGAGTGGTGAGTGATCGTGATGTGGCTATCGACTCGACTTCGTCCGCCTCTAGATCTTGCACTTTTACACTCAAGCTAGGATCACTACAACAAGGGCCATATTGAGAACTCTTTTTCCCTTTTTCTTTTATTTGTTATCTTTTTTTTTCCTACTGCATACTAGTGCTCGATCCAACACTTCACTTAGGTGTTGAACCTGCCTAGCTCACAGCCTTTGCCTTTGCTAGTGCTCAGCCCGACACTTCACTTAGGTGCCGAGCTTGCCTAGCTTTTCTTTTCTTTTGAGCATTTTCTCTCTTTTTTTTCTTTTTCTTCACAAAATAGCCACTTGATCCCTAACCCCTTACAACTTCCACACAAGATTTCGAATTGGATTCCGTCTAATCTCAAGCCACAATCACGAGGTATCAAAAAGGGAATGAAGAACATGGAAAAGGAGTGAAAAGGGTGAAAACTCTGATTGCCTCCATCATCTTAGACCGGTGTTATCGAACGGTACAGAAACACTTATCGAGCGGTACAAAAACAAGTATCAAACCAACCGGTTACTTACTTTGCTTACCCCACTCGGTTTTCCTCATTTCTTTGTGAAATTGAGTTTTTCTACTAAGTGTGGGGTGGGTTATTAGTTAACTAATCTGGTTTCGTTTTTGGCTATAGGAATGTCACTCATGAGCGTAGGACTAAGGCACGGCTTGACACCGGCTCTAGCTCCCGAGCTCCCGCTCCCGTCACACCAGCCATCCAAGGCCCTCCACCAGCTTTCCCTGGCCATGTCGGGTACCACGCCACCGTCGCCCGCCTCCCTGTGCACTACTTTGAGCGCTACCAGCGGCTCGAGCATGTTCCTGGAGCTAATGTTCACCCATTATCTATGGAGTCACTCTTCGAGCACGATGAGGACTGGCACCGGAATGTGCTCGACGCATTGATACCTGCATGACTGCTGGAGCTGACCACGCTAGCCGCTGACTTCCCAGACGTCGCTCTCCAGGAGTTTTGGGTGACATTCGATCTGGACGAGCACAAGAAGAGGCAGCGCAAGAAGGTTGTCTCTTTCTATCTTGGCGGGATGTACAAGGAGTTCACCTACGATGAGTTTGCAGCTCATCTCGGGATCCCCCACGAGCACTACGAGGGACATCCCCTCGGCTGGGAGAACAACTCTGGCAGCGGAGACGAGTATGACGCGCTCTGGAGCCACATGACCGGAGTGCCTGATGCTCGGACCACGAAGCACAACTCAGTTAAGTCCCTCTCTCACCCTCTCTATCGATTCATTCATATGGTTTGGCGTAAATCACTACTGTTTACTCCAGAGAAGGACCGCCACCATATCAGCAGAGAGGAGCTTCTCCTCCATCGCGCCATCTGGGAGGGTTACCCTCTTCATCCCAGATGGGTGCTTGCACGCTTATTCTGCCAGAAGACTCAGAAGACGAAGCCACCTCGCTCACTCCTGGGAGGCAACTTTGTCGGCCGACTCATCATCTCCCTTGGTCTCAGCCAAGAATATGGCCCGGACGTCCCACGACGCAGAGTGTACACCGTCGGTGGAGATTTAGCGGTCGAGTACGCCCTTGAGCTGGGCCTCAGTCCACAGGTGGCGGTGCCTCCTCCTCTCCATCACGAGGCCAAGTCGGAGGAAGAAGATGATTCTGGGGAGCCGCAGCACCAGTCAGAGCTGGAGTTTCATGATCATACACCCTCGCCACATCATCCGGCAGGGTATGAGTACCAGTCGCCACCGCCCATTCCAGAGCCATACCAGGCGCCTCACCCTCAGCACCGACCGCATCCTGCAGACATTGGAGAGCTGTACGAGCGACTCCAGGAGTGGCGGATTACAGATACCGCCACTCAGGATGCCAGATGGATTATTATGCAGCAGCACATGCTCCGCACTGACGAGAGGTATGAGGCACAGCTGGCATGGCAGCGACAGATAGGCGACGCCCTCCACATCCCCCCTCCCGATGCACCTGACCAGCAGTGATCGGGTTGTATTCCTTTTCTGGTCCTTTCTTTTTATTTCTTCTTTTCGGATTTCGATCCAACTTTTTTCTATGTGGATCCGGGACACTTGTCCCGGTTTCTTTTTTATCTTTCATTTGTTTTTGTTTTGCAGGCAGTTGGGAGATTCCCTTTGCTTCGCTTTGGTAGATTGCCTCTGCTCCGAGGATCCGTGCTCATCCCCTACGCCAACCATCTCGGTCCAGGTTCTTCTATTTCACTCTGAACTCTAGATTTAGTCCTATGAGGACACAATATGATTTAAGTGTGGGGTAGGATGCTAGAGAACCTTGCATGAACTTGAATGCCCTTGATTGTGTTTTTGTGTGCCTCGTGATTCCTGTCCAGTCTCTAGGTTAAAATGAAAGGCTTAAAATGAACTAAATAATGTCACATCAAATTCCCCTACGATTAAGCTTTGCTTGTCCTCAAGCAAATGAATTAGAAAACATCCAAGTTCACAAATGACAAGATCGGTCACATTGAAATTCAAACGATAACAATTTGGTTTAACCTGTTCCACAAACAAACTTAACCTACACATGCAAGAACGTCAATCAAACAAGTCTAGACCTCACTAATATCTGCACACTTCAAGTAG